>CAEFZX010018802.1:0-30033 GCA_903066825.1 Alfaro cultratus | reverse complement strand
TGCACTAATCATGATGTCAGATCAGCATCTTGATGTGGCACACTTGTGAGGTGGGATGGATTCTCTCAGCAAAGCAGAAGTGCTCACTATCAAACATTTAGACAGATTTGTGGACATTTGAAAGAAATGGTAATATTGTTTATCTGGAATGAATTTTAGATCTTTGAGTCCATCTCATGAAAAATGGGAGCAAAAACAAAAGTGTTGCATTTATATTTTTGTTGAGTGTATATGTGGATCAAAGATCTTGATGTCCTTAGATTTCCAGCGTTACTATGGTTACTGTTCCGGCTGATATAGCAAAATCTGTTTGTAAAACAAAGCTCCTGCTGAGTTTACATGAGTTCAGGTGCTGTCATTTTGCTTTTGATGTAGACTTCAAATTTTTCTTCTTTTCTATTTTTCTTTTTTTTTTTTTTTTCCCCCGTTCTACTCCAGGTTCAGGCATTCTGCTCTTCATCTTTCACGCCAACTTCCTGAATGAGATCATAGCCAGGCTCTGCGGGCCCTGCAGTGTTCATGCTGTGGTGCTCAACGACAAGTTCCAGCTGCCTATTTTCCTGGTTGGTGCAGATTCTGCTGTTTCCTTTATTGTGAGGCCGATTGAACCAGATTTTTATTTTTTTTTTTTTTTAACTGACTGGTTAAACTATGAAAACAGCAGGGAATTGGAAAACAAACCTATTACGGTCTGTGTGATAACTAGCGGTGCCAGATTTTCTTAATTTTGGAAGATCGGCAGTCGGCCAGAACTTTAATGTGGAAAAGATTTTATCTTGATCCACAAAGATCACATCTACAAATTCCTTGTTGACAATAGTCACCCCACTATTTCCAACTTTGTCCCTATAATTAGCAACTTTTCAACAACAAAAAAAAGAAAAAATGTAAATCGGAATTTAAAAAAATAAAATAAAATCTGTGATTGGCCAAAAAACTGTAGTCGGTGCACCCCCTAATGTTTTGTTTTTTGTGTCGTAAGGAGACACTATTAAATAAATTCACAAAAATGATCCACTTACACATAACTAGTCAACTTACTTCGGTTGTGTTTATTTTAAAACGCTCAGCTTACTTCAACATTTAGAACATAAAGAAAAGCTTTCACTGTATAGATTTGACCTTTATACAAGCAAACTGTAATTACGTAGAAATAATTAGAATCAGCTAAAAAAGTAATCATGATTAAAAATACTTTCTTGATCATCTTTGAGAAATTGTTGAATGGATCACAGCTAAATCTATTCAAACTGATTTCATAAGACTAGTTTCCTTCTGAACAGATATATTTCCATATTTGGTCAGTTTATGGAAATATACCTAATTTAATCTTTCTAAAAAATAGCTTATTTGCATAAGCTTTTATGCTGTGTAGTAATCAGCTTTCTTTTTGTTTGTCCTGTTTGTGTCGCTTCAACATTTCAGGATAGTCACTTCATCTACTCCTTCAGTCCGATTCCAGGGATCAACAAACTCTTCATCCGTCTCGCTGAAGCACCAACAGCCAAGGTGACAAATTTACAGCAACACCAGTAAAAACCTCTAAACTCTGTAAGAGTGTTGTACCTGCTTTATTGTGGACTCTATTGAATGTCATTCATCAGAGGCAGAATGAGCCACACATCTAATCCGTCAAAATACAGTAAAATGGAGGACTGATGTTGCTGTTATGGCCAATAACCGATATTTATTGATATTATATATATATATACAGTATATTTCACTAACCTTTCGCTAGCAGATAGCCCTGCTTGTGAAGCCAATTCAAGCATTTAGCCTGGAAAGATAAGTGAAACTTCCTTGGTGCTGACTGAGTGTTTGCATAGTCATAGTGTAATGACCGTCACATGACCAAACAAATACCGCATGAGCAACTTCCTCCCTCTTCAGAAACAAACATCATCAAGATGGAAATAAATATCTGTTGTTAATATCGGCTCAGTTTTATTTATCAGACATGTAAGTAGAAGTCATGTTAAAAAAATGACTACTATCAGCTGGTACCGATCACCATAGCAACAGTCATACAGTATCTGCATGGCAACCTGTTGTGTGGAAGTGATGGGATCTGTCTTCATGTGGAGTGTGCTAACTTGGACCTGGACTAGAACTTTGTGTTTTGGTCAGTTGAGACCAGCTTTGAATCCAGATGGGTCTGGAGGAATACAAAGGATATATATGTGAAAAATCATCCGTAAAATCACCGTAATATGGTGGGTGGAGGCAGTTTGCAATGATGTTTCTTTTCCGATCACCATGGGAACCTTGTTGGAGCACACGGCCGGTTCTTTCTGCAGGATAATGATCCACATCTTATGGCCGAATCAGTACAGATATGGTTAGTTAGACACAAAACCAACCGTCCTTTGTGGACTCTCCAGTCCGAGTCCATTTTTGTAAGCTGAAGAGAATAGAGTTTCTCTCTTTCTGTGTTTCGTCCTCCGTGTAACTTTCCTTCTTTCCTTCCTCTCTTTCATTTCTCTGCTTACAGATTAAAGTCTTCTTGCCCTCGCTCTGTAGAAATGTCCGCCGTTAATCGATACAGAACTGTACGAGTGCTTGAAATCCTTGAAAATGCTTGAATTTCAATACGTCATTTTCAAGGTTTGGAAAGTGCTTGATTTCAGTATAAAGTCCTTGAAAGTGCTGCATACTCAAACTAAACTTCGTAGTATTGAAATAAAGTCCAATCTAACATTTCTTTAAAAGTCTAAATTTTGAAGGTTTTATTTACTAATTTAAACCAGATATTTAAAGATAATAAGACATTTTTCCTCACTGTGTGAAGTTAAATCAGACTAAATTTCTCTTGTTTTAGGTTATTTAGAATTACCAAAATTATTTCTGTTTGCTAAATGCCAGAGAGCTTGGCGAGAACATTTTTTTTGCGTTTTTTTGTATCTTTCTCATACCAGCCAGATGAATAAGACATGAGGCATTTCAAAAGATAAAATTTTATGTTTCAGTTTGCTTTGTGCTTGCCGTAGAATGTAGATCACAACACATTATTAATAACGGTAATAAATAATGTAATAGTGAGTTCATTTCTACTTTTTATCTTTCTCCAAAGTGTGGTGCTGGAAAAGTTTGAAAACGTACCTTGAAAATCCCTGTAGCGTGTTTTAATTTTACTGTGGGGAAAGTGTATAAAGCCCGTCCATGATGGACTTTAGAATTTGTATTTTTAAAGTGAACCTAACGGCCTAAGAAGTCTAGGAAGTTGTGTTTGCAAATGCCTGAGATTCGTCCATTAAATATGTGTGGGAACCCTACTTCCTGTGTGCAACAGCCATGTGAAAGCTTTTACAAGAAGCCGCTACAGTACTGCTGTCCTACTGGCTAAAGGAGGTTGCGTTAACGGCAAGGAATTTTTTGTTGTTGTTGTTTAAAACATCAATTAGAGAAGCATCGGCTTTATCTAAATCTTTAGATGACGATGTTTTTCTAAGTTTACGATTGTAAAAGTCACAAGAGCCCGCCCTAAAGCTGGAATCTTGACTGAAAAAGTCAGGATTCCAGCTCAGATTTCAGTATCTGCGGGCTTTGCTGGCGCTTTACCACAACAGCTAGAAAATCCCACTGGTTTTTCCGACTTGCAGTGAGACACAAACATCATGGCCATGACGTCATTTCCAGATCGGAACCCAGACTTCCGAGGCAAACTGAACGCATCATTAGATGTTGGAAAAACAGAGGCTGGGTTAAGAATCTGTCTGTATACTGTATGTAGCAGAACACAAGAACTTTTTGATTTCTTTGATTCCTTTATTATTTTAACCTGGAGCGGTTTCATGTCTTGAGTTTTGCTGTTAGTTTTAGTTGGCTGCCCCCAAAGTACAGCTCTCTCTTCTGCCAAAGGTCTTATTGACGAGCCTCGAGAATCATGTGATATTTGCTCTCCATGTTGTGGCTCAAGCATTAAGAGCTGCAGCTTTAGTTCAAACTTCTGGTGATGTGAAGGCAGCAATGGACGTCAGTCCTTTAAGGCTCTAAAGACCGAATTAGAGAACGGGAGTTCAGTCAGAGAGTTTAAAAAAAAAATAACAATCTGCAGAGGTTTGCCATTAGACAATTCTACCCGTTTCCATGTTTGTTTCCTCCCAGAACCACCAAAAAGTTTAATGTAGATTTAGATGAAAAATTAAATTTAGCTTAGAAGTTTGTTTCTGATGGGGAAATCATGCTTTACATTATCTAACACTTTAAAAATTTAAGCTGTTCTGATTTTTCAGAAGCTGGTTTATTATCCAACCTTTTTTGTCACAATTCCTTTTCCTTTGTATTCAGTGGTTTTGGCACTAATACTTAAAAAAGTTAGTTGTGCTAACCCTGAGGCACTAATCATAAACACTAGTTCTGCTAAAGGCCTATGTCAACACTGTATTTAGAGCACGCTAATGCTAAAGCACTATACATATATGCTATCTAGTGGAAGCTATCGCTAAGGCGCTATGGCAACATGGTATTTAGCAGTAGATAATGCTAAAGCGCTAAACAAACACTATTTTTAGTTGAAGCTAAAGCTCTATACCAAAGCCGTATTTAGCAGAAGCTAATGTGATATACCAACATTTTTTAGTGGAAACTAACACTAAAGTGCTATTACCAACACGATATTTACCCAAATCTAACACTAACATGCTAAACCAATACAGTATTTAGCAGAAGCTAATGCTAAAGCACTATTACACGCTCACTATTTGGGGGAAACTATAACCGTTGAGCACCAATTTTATTTTTACATGTTCTGTATCGCCCTTACATATTATATTTATGAGTATATTGTGTTCTCTACCGTCATTTTTATTTTATTCCTGTATGTTGTTTTTAAATCGACATACAGTCTCTGAGAGACCATGAGGAAACTATCTACACATTCTTCCTCCCCTTCAAAGTAAGAGCATGATTATAAACGTTGGTAACCAAAACTTCAACACAGATGTCAAACTTTATTCAACTGAAAGTTTACAAGACAGCCGAGTAAATTATTGCTTTAGAATTTATCTGGAAAAATCAATTTAGGGGAAGATAAACGCGCTAAATGTTTTTTAAAGTTAGACAGAAAAGGGTAGCTCCGCTATAAGAGGAAGTGTGCTCAACGTTGTTCATATTTTAATTACTGCTCCAACCATAGATGTGGGCAAGATTGGATCATGAGCTGTAGCCTTACTTGAATGGCATGGTCTCTTTTCTTTCCCATTTTGAAGAGTGACTAAGTGAAAATAGCCTCTGGGCCATGTCGTATTATAAATGTGACATTAAAAACTATGAGAAAACCTCAAAGTTAGAAAGTTCTTGGTATTATAGACGCAGGAGGCTGACCGTATGTGGGGAACTGTTCTCCTTTCCTCAGGTGAAGCTCCTCATCGGAGCGTACAGAGTCCAGCTGCAGTGACGACCGCATCAGAGCCTTTTCTCACTGCGCCGCTCCGTGTGGATCTAAGGGACGCCATCTGCAGATGTTCATCCTTCGCTGATCAGCGCAGCCTTTGGGCGGAGGGAGGCGGTCGGACGCTCCGTTTCTTTCCCACCTGAAGAACTCCCAAAGACTGAAATCTGTCGTGTGTTGTGCCTTTTCCTGGGTTCCACCTGCTGACTGGGTGGATAGTGTAGACACTTGTTGATCCTCAGACTAGCTCGTGCATTTATGTGTGGTGTCTCTTTTGCATTCAGAGAATGTTTTTTTGTTTTTTGTTTTTTTTTACCCCTCTCCCATCACTCCCTTTGCCCAATTTTGACCATTTTAATTACGAAAATAAAGTCGGTCTGGGTTTCCAAACCATTGTCAAAAACGGTAGCAACAACTGGTTTCGCTAAACCAGTACATCACTACACATTTCCACTAGAGTTACAGGAGACGAAGCAGAAGCTCAGACTGTTCTATGTTTCCTCCATTTTGGCCCACTGTCATGTTTACCTCCGAAATGGATGTTCTTTTAAAATGAGATGTTTTAGCCTTCCTAAAACATCTCATCTTTTTGTTTTTGTTTTTTTTGTGGAGGTTATTTTTTTATATATATATTTTCCAGTTTGTACATATTCACATACAATATATAAATATAAAAGTGAAAAATATACAGTTATAAAGTGTCATGTAATGACTGCTAATGTTTTCCGGCTTAACTTATTTGTGCTGTAAAAAGCTGTTTTAAGGCCCAACACGTCTCAGACCGACCCTGCTTCATTTTGTTGTAGCTACAAGAAAAGCTTTGGTAGTCACTGCAGGATTTAGATATTTTTTTACATAGACTACATGACTGCCAATTAAAACTTGCTTCTCAACCTCAGCTTCCCGTTTGTTTTTTTGCTGCTTTGTAAAAGGCTAGATGTGATCTGAGCTACGGCAGATCACATATAAGGGCCATTATAGATAGATTTCTGTCAACAAAAAAAACTTCATAAATTTTCTAGCAAAACAACTTACTTTCTGAGGTTGGAAAGTCAAAAATATACTAGAAGAAATGTAGAAATTTCAAGTCTCAGAAGTCAAAAATGTGTGACTTTTTAAAGTTTTCAGAACTTCAATGTTCTTTTAACATTGAAGTTTTTTTTCTTTTTAAGAAAAAAAAGTAAACTTATGAAATTTATAAAAAAATAAATAAATTCTCACAAATTTGTGACTTATCAGAAATTCATTTTTTCTAGGATATTTCTGAGATTAATCTCAAAATTTCATTTTTTAAAGTTGTAAGTTCATGTTGCCGGGAATAGACCCAAAACATTTTCAGATGAGCAAAATAGAAGAAATAAATCCACATCAGAGACTTTTTTTTCCTTTCTTTTTTTTCCTTTTTTTTTAACCCACATTAAAATATTCTTTTTGAAGCAATGGCCTCCAGTAAAGCATGGTGGTGGCAGAATCATGTTGAGGTTTACTGTAAGGACTTACCAGTCAAACCAATATTAGGTTACGTTAGACACATCTATCTAATTCAAATATGTATTAAATTCTCTACATTTGTAAATGTGTGGGGTTTTTAATAAAAATGCAACCTTGAAATCTTAAAAAAAATAAATAAATAAATTCCTGAAAAAAATGAGGCCAGTAAGATGGTCTTTATCCACTTCCATTTTTCAAGCCTGGAAGAATTTTGATGCTGAAGGTGGGCGGGGCTTTATCAGCCACTGGACATTAATATTTTATATGAAAATAAGGGCATGCTAATTAATTAGAGAAGTGTTTTTCCAAAGCTGCTTCTAACTCAACATGATTTCAAGCTTTTCTGAAAGATTCTTAATGATCCAACAATTCCCCCTTTCAGATGCACATTTGATCAAAAGAGGGAGAAAAACAGGGTTTACGTTGGCCTTGTCTGAGAGCAGCAGCGAGTTATTTGGGGTCATTCGGGACTGGCCGCCACCACACAGGGGAAACATATTGAGGTCGGACCAATCGGAATTCTGGATATTCTAAACTGGACACGGGATCTGCAGCAAAAGCTCCTCTTAAAAAATGTATCTTGGTAATGTAGTATCTCTCTTGTGATTGTTCTATGATTGTGGAAGGAATTCACATGGTTCAAGATAAACATTTAAAAAAAAAAAATACTCCAAATCTGATTCTGCACTAAGTAACAACTGTGAAACAAGCAAAATAGAAAAAAAAAATCCATTCCCCTCATCCCCTCATCTATGGATTGGTCGTAGTCCAATGTGATATGTTTGGGGTGGAAAAACAAATCCAGCGTGGTTTGATGGAAATTTAATGTGAAAGACAAACACTAGTCCAGTGGAAGGAAAACAATTTGCAGTTCTCCTGATTTCCTTTCAAATGAAATTCTGAATCCTCCTGAGTCGACACTTCTAGCTGAAACTCTATTTAGCGATCTGTCTCTGTCAGTTTTGGACATGACTAAGCTGAAATATTCTTTTAACGTTTCCATAAAGTCGTACATTATTCCAGCTGTTCTCCAATCAGTCCAGTCTTGAAAATGAACACAAATCAGAAGACTACAAAGACGGGACAACACGAGGTGTTACCGAATTCGTGCAAGACACTGCATGGAAACTATGGAAACTTCTGAAATTAAAGAAAGCTTTTAAAACTTCTCCAAAACAAAAGAAAAAGAAAAAATCTTAACCACTTTTGGTTAAGATTATGGTAAAAAAGATACCATTGCTTATCCTTAGTGAGGTAAAACTGCAAAAAAATTATGTTGATTTAAAGGCAAACAGTAAGGGGCATCTCTTTTTGTACAGTGCATATGTGCAGCATCATCATCAACCCCAGTAACTCCAAAACATACAGCCAGAACTACAGCTGAGTAGTTTAGATCAAAGTTCTTCGATGTGTCAGAATGGCCTAGTCAAAGTCGGGACTTGAATTTGTCAAAATGTATGCTCTCCGGTCACTTGGACTGCACTTGAAATGTTCTGCAAAAGGCAGATCAGTTTTCATTCCTTCACTTCTTCCACTGAAAGTCTTAAAGTCAGGTGTTTTTTTTACCTGGACATTGATCTTTGTGGGTTCTGTAGGAAGATGCTTGAACCATTTCAATAAAGAGAATAAGAGAAGGTTCTTTCTCTCTGTGCTAAGCTGAAACTCTTTCTTTTTTTTTTTTTCTTTTTTTTTACTTCAGGCTTGGTACTCTCCCCCCATAAAAGGAAGCGCATGTGATGCAGAAAAACTAAGATGGTCCAGATAACAAAGGCTTTCTTGTTTAACAGCCAACTTTGCAGAAGGAAGTCCTGAATAAAAAACTTCCATTGCAACAAAATGGTAAAATGAACGCCGGCAACTTTTCAAGTGCTAATAAGTATCGGTTCAAAAAAAAGAAAAGAAAATCCTGCTAATGTCAAAGGAATAATGCAATATCTGTTTATTCAAAACAGGAAAACGTGGCACAATAATCTGACTTTAGGGATATTTGTAAATACTCTTTGAATTTGGATCTTCCAAAAGTCTATTCTGAATTCAAGTTATTCTTTCAAATAAAACCTTGAAAAGTCCATAAAAGTAAGAGAATAATAGAATATTTCTATATAAAATTTAGAGCATACAGATCTCTTTTTTTCTCACCATGCTACTTTCTCCTACTACTCTCTAGTTATACATTTCATGCCATTCTAGCTGCAACTAACTTTGCTTTAGTTAGTTGCAGCTAACTAAGGCATCCATAACTTTAATCTAGATTTTCGGCCAAAAAAAATCCAACTCAGTGCTTTTCATTTTACTAGGCCTGTGTTCAATAATTAATAAATCAACAAATCAGTTAATCGCATGATAAATGAAACCGACCTCGATCGTTTCTATTCGCATGAAACACTGGATGATGAAAGTCTTCAAGTCTGGCGCATTGCTCTAAACTGGCCCTTTCTTTTGAAGAAGAATAATATTTAGGGAGACTTCATAATTCACTTTATTTGTTTTGCTTATTTATTTTTGAATACTTAGAAATGTCTTCCAGTTCCAGTGTTAAATGTCCATTAGAATTGAAAGTTTATTGATCTTTGAGGATGTGTTCTTGCATTTTTATGCCATCACCATTATGACTTGAAAATGGTCTGGAAAAACAACAACAATTGTATCATTTATCGCAATAAGTTCTGGGACAATTTATTGTTTTGCTTTTTTTCTTGTTTTTTCTTCTTGTTTTCCAAGAAGAAGCTGCTAATGAAGCTACATTTGGTATTGCTTTAACATAAAAGTATGCAGTACTTGTTTACTGTCCTCTCTGATCTGTCTGCTCATGGCAAGCAGGAAGGTTCTATCTGTGAAAAGGAGGTTGTTCGTTTCCATGGTTGCCGCGTGCTTTCACAGGATGAGAAAGTGCTGCAAAGTTAGTGACCTGACGAAAATAGTGGCCCTTTTTCCAATATGTCACTGCTGTTCTAGCACCTAACTGAAATCTGAGTGGTTGAATTGTTTTTGTTAGGTTAGATTCTATATTTCTGAGTATAAATCAGTCTGTTCACCTACATAAACAAGGTGAACTGAATTACTTTAATTAGGATCACAGTCACATCTGAATGTTAGATTATAACAAATTGTAGGACTGAACTGGATTATATGTAGCTGTATTAACGTGAGCGGGCCTTAATAATAATATTTTGCTCTACATAAACACAAATAAAAATGAATCAAGTGAGTAAAATCTAATGCTTTCTGCATATGGAGTTCTTCCATGCACACACATACATAGTCATCACTTGTGGGGATTTCACATTCACTTCCATTAATTTCTACAGCCTAACCCTTACCTTAACCTTTACCCTAAAACCCAACCACTAACTCAAAAACAACAGTTTCCCTCATGGGGACCAAGAAAATGTCCCCACGAGGAGCAATGGTCCCCATAACCCCACATTATAGACAGAAATAGGTTCCCATAAGGATATAAATACCTGGTACACACACGCACACACACGGCGTTAGATTAGTAAAATTTCATCCAATTTTGTAGGGCGATTATCTTTGCGCATGTATGCAAGCGGAAATCTCAGACATTTTGTGCAGGATCTGGCAACCCCAGCAGCGACTCCACGTGACTGATTGGGAACTAATAAAATAAGTCCTGGACCCGCTTTCTGGAATAACGTGTTGTGTTATCGAGACGTGTGCGGCTACGTAACCAGAGACGTTTTCCGCACCATCATCCGAGGGCACAAATCAGATCTGCGCATTTCGGAGAGATCTGAACGCACCTGGTCCGCCATGTTGCCATCATCTGTTCACAAAACGCGCCAGATTGACCCCGATAAAAGCCTTCCTCTGATTCAAAATGGATCTGCTTTGATCAGAGATAAGTTCTTATCGAACGATTATGCACTTTCTGTCAACATCCTGTCCAAGTTATTATATTTAGTGCGAATTAAGAAGGTGGTATTTTTATTTTATTTTTTTTAGGTCTTGGTGGTTATTAACTGCTTTTCCTGGCCTCTTAGTTTCTGGCACACGTCTGGATGAAATTAGTGGGGAAACCCGACGTCGTACCGACCAACACAGCTGAGAACATGAACTCTCTCAACCCTGATCCCTGCTTCTGATTGGACCCGCGCGCTCTGTGCAACGCAGCAGCTTGTTTTACCTATGAGAGAGGAAAAAAAAAAAAAAAAAACAGCTTTCCAACTTTAATAAACGCTCACTTCCGAGCTTAACTGCGAGTCAGTTGTCATGAGAGACATGATATGCATCGATAAAACGCAATTAACGTAATGGGGCGTTTTAATTGCCAGCCACGCACCGCTGATTGCTGCCGCTGCTGCGCTTGCGCGACGGACGAAAGAAATATTGAGGAAAAACGAAAAGAGAAAAAAAAGAAGAAGAAGAAGAAGAAGAAAAAAAAAAGTAGCCGTTCAGATAGGATAATGTGTGAGAGAGGGTTCACTCTGCCTCTATTTCTGGCTACTGAAAAAACGCATTAGAAGACACGTTTTGTTGACGTTTTATGCGTATGACCTACGGCTATTCAAGAATCAAAGTTTCGTTTCTCTGAAAGTTACATAAAACCGGTGAAAAATTATATTTAATACAGAATTGTTGAAAAAAATGTTGCGACCAACCCCGGTGTTTTTCAAAGTGAGGGCCGCGGCCCCATGGGGTGCCACCAGGGGGCGCCAGTGGGACCTCAGAAAACTGGAGGGGAAATTTGAGAAAAGCACGAATAAAAAAACAAACAAAAAAAACAACTTATAATCAGAAAATAATAAATATCTTTCATCATAAAATTGAATCTATTTTTTAATCATTATCATAAAATAAATGTTTACAGAAATGTTATTTTGCATGTTTATCTTTTTATGAATAGAGAAAAAAAAATTGAAAAACCATTATGAATGAATGTTTCTTTACATATTTTAAGGTGGTAAAGAACGGTTCTATCCTTTTCTATTCTAATACCTTGTACTCCATTAATCCACTAATAATTTTTTTCATTCTTTAATTGTCATAAACTGGAAGGTGTTCAGCAGTTTTTGCTAAAAATGGTTTAAAATAGTATGTGGGTTTATATTTAGCTCCCTGTGTAAAACAAATTGTTGCCATTACAACTGGACATGTTTTGAGGTAATCCGTTGGAGAAGCAAATAAAAGTCCAATAAAATGTATTGGAGTTCGTAATTCAGAGGGTACAGAGAAACGGTCTAAAATGTGACTTCATAAGAAACACAAAAAATTGATTTGAAGAGACTTCTCTGGAACTCGAACCTCCTAAGACCACGTACTCAACGGGGAGTGGGCTGCTTGTGCTGTAGACGATCTTCGCAAGGAACGTGAAGGGTTCTGCGTAGTGCGCACGCGCTTCCCTCTCGGATTAATGTCAAGGCACAAAAGTGGCGCTACAGCGTTTCGAGCTCTCCTCCGGTAAGGATATTTCCCACAAGGGTTTTATTTCCCACTTTCGTGCCTAATTGATTAAAGTTTCGGGAACTTGTTTGGGGGGGGGGGGTTCCAGTGGGGTTCCTGGGGAGGCTCTGTGGAGCCACAGCGACCAAAGGAGATGCACTGAGAGCTGAATAAACAGTTAATTTGTCTAGCTTTCCTCCCCGGCTCCGCGTACTGTGGTCGCTGCCGCCTCTAGTCTCCAGTATTGTTCCGTTGGCTCCCTAATGGCGGACAGCAGGCAGTGCTGCTTTCCGCTGGGGGGTTGTGGGAGGGGGGTGGGAGAGGGCTCGATGTTATCTGGCTCCGTGACTAATGACTAACACCTGGATTTTTTTTGTAACCGTCAAGCATTACAACGTAAATGCGATTTATTCGCGTCCACCATCTCCAGCGCATGACATAAATAAAGGCAGTTCATGTGAAGCGAATGGGGAAGGGCGCCCCTAGTGGAGGCCGGTATATTTGCCACTGATTGCGCCAGGGTGGACTATGTGTAGGCTAACTTTCCAATTAAAACCCCACCGTGACAGGTATCATAAATGTTGGCGTTTTCAGCTGGATTTCGGGCCGGTTTTGATGTCATTGGTATATGTGGCGCATCAGACAGCATAAATGGGCCCAACAGGATGGGGGTGTGTGCGATTAGAAACGTTTTCTTTTTGGGGGGAGGAGGAGGGTGACGGGGTTATTTCTGGGTGTCGAGGTGTGTATTGTGTGCAAAATCTGCTTCCGTGCGTTTCAACCTTAGCAAGTTGTCGTTTTTTTCTTTTTTTTTTTTTTTTTTTTTAGCGGCGTTTTAACAATGGCGCAGTCTGTGTCGGCTCTCCTCCCCTCTATCCACCGCTAATCCAATGGCTGTTTGCGCCAGGAAGGGCAGGCAGGGGTGGAAACGGAACACCCTGAACCACGTTTTCTCCTGAACACCCCCCTCCCGCTCCTCCTTCCTCCCTCCAACTTGGAGGCTAGCTTTTCCTCCAACTCGGGTTATTTATGGAAGAGTTGCGCAGCCCAGGTAGCTGGCTTCACTGTCTTTGATCAAAGTTTTGGAGCAGCTCTAGTCATCGGCAAGTGAAGTTGGGATAAAGCGCTGAAGAGCAAAAGGGGAAACGGAAGGAGAATTGGGTGGAAGTGGAGCGGGAGTATGGAGGTGGGGCAAGTAGTCCCCCCCGTGGTAACCGGGCCCCTGGACCTCATTTGCAGCTATGGTGGCCGTTCCAAGTCCTGGTAAATTATCAAGGACGCGGCCTGAAATCCTGCTACATTCTGCCTTCTTGTGGTCAATATATATGTTTTTTCGTCCCATTAAATCTCATCAGCTGTAGTTCAGGGTTTGTAGTTTCATCTCTCCGCTGCCAGGTAACCAGTTTTTATCTTTTCTTTCAGCTGCTATGATGTCGAGGTGGCTGCGCATTACGCATCACATCCTCCGTGACATAATACTTATATAATGAGCTCACGCTTTTTAATTTGAATAAGATATCCTGTCTTCTTCTTCTTTAGAGCAAACGGGAGGGCAAATGCTGCATATCTCCATGTTATGACTTGCTGCGCAAGCCGGATGGTGCTGGAAAGGTAGAGGAGCACCTATGGTGATGTGGCGCAGACGCTGTTTTGCCCCCATGAAGCGGGTTTTGTTGCAGGGGAGGCGGGTCTCTGTAACACACCGCCTGGCCCCTCCTTATCTGTGTCCACCTGGTGTTGACAAGGTTACATGTCAGAGCTCATTAGTACCCGGATCCTCGTTTTTTTTTTGTTTTTTTTTTTGCCTCTCATCCACGTGCATGCAGACTGTCTCGCAGCCCTGCATTGCAGTCTGAACTCAGTCTATTTTTTCCCCCTTCAGAGCGCCACTGCTTTGCACTGAGATTCATCCATCCCTCCACCTCCCCCCATTCATGAGGCTGGCAGGCTGCAAAAAAAAAAAAGACTGGCGTCCATTGCTTTTTGCGGCTTGGCTTTGGGGGGGGGAGTAGTGCTGCACATTGTCCACAGTATTTTACCACCGGTTACCATGGCATTTGCAAACAGATGTTACCTCAACACATGTGGTCTGATGACATCAGCCTGGTGTTCTGGCTTACGGGAGGTAATGCTGCTGCTGCGTGCAGCTGCTTTGGGAGCAAATCTGGTTTTAGATTTGTTCCCATGAAGACATGAAGATCTGGGACTGACATTTTGTTTTGCTGTGAGCTTCCTGTCACGTGAGCAGACGCAGCGAGTCTTCCTCATTCAGCTTCAGGGTTTTGGAGGAAAGCAGATCTCGATTACTGTAGGTTTTAATGTTTTTGCAGGCCCTACTAACACAAACAAAAACATAAATGCATTGTATAATTGTATTGGTTTTCATTTTAAATGGAAGACCAAGCAGTTATTTCTTCCACTGTTAAAACAATATTATAAGGTAACAGTTTTCACATTTTTGTACAAAATTTGTTTCTAAATAGCAACATTTTTCTTTCTCCTATGTGAGGGGAAATGCCTAGTGGTTTTGTTTCAGCCAGCTAACCAGCTGGGTGCAGCAAGAAGTGGATGAGTTGCAGCACTGCTTCACTTCCTCCATAGTGGTTAAAAACTCCAGTCAGCCTGACACTTCCTCTAGAATCTAGATAGGATGGAAAGTAATTGTGGTTTTAAAACGTCACTGTACCTTGATAGCAGTGACATAATACCAACTGTTAATTGGTATATTTTTGAACCGGCAGCTCATTTATGCTCATTTACATGTTTAAATGTAAACTATACTGAAACTGTTAAGTTATGAGTAAAGCACAAATCCATATGTTTACATTTAGGACAATACTCAAAGTGACCCAAGGAGATTTTTCCTTCATTCTATGAGAATCTTTTATTGGCCTATATTTTGGTAGAATCTTTCTGAGATAATTGGGATCATAACCACATCAGTATTGGCAGGTCAGGCTTTTTTTAAAGATCATTGATCGGCCAGAAAACTGCAATCGGTGCACCTCTAGTAAACATGCTATTAGCTACTTACTGGTAGCCCCGTTACTGTGTTGCATCAGACTGAGTCCCCCCCATCGAAGTACTTTTTTTATTATTTTTTTTCCCCCTCCGTCTACGCTCCAATCAACTGTTGGCTCCGGATTCACATCCAGCAGCAGCGAATCCATGGCAACCCACCCTGCTGACTCTGGTGGATTGCCAAAGAAAATATGATGCAAAATTGCCAGAAACACAGAGACTAAGCTATGCTGCTGCACACATTTGCCATACCAGATCTTTTACACATAAAAAAAAACAAACAAGCCTTCTATGTTTATACTAGAAAATATTTTTTTCCAGTTAATTGCCTACCTTTTTGGGACATACATGTCTTTTAGCTTGTCTGCTGTTTGGGAAAAAAATCACAAAAAACATAGCTTTTTTATTTTATTTAGTGCTGAATACTTCATAGTCTTGCCTTAATGCAATTAAAATATTGTCTCATTACCGGTAATTATTATTATTTTTTGTTATGTTGAATAGGGCTGAAATGATTAATCGTGATTAGTTGGCAGGGTTTCCCCCGGTAAACTTGCTAAGCCCGATGTTTGGGCCGTAAGGGCAGTCATTCAGCCGGCCGCCATGTTTTTGAGTTAAAAAAATAGTTATGCATTTTTGGAAAAGTGGATGATTAATAACTAAACACAAACTATACAGTCTTAAAAAAGGCAATAATAAAAAAAAAGCCTAAGATAAATTAACATTGCTAAGCCTGGTGGGGGCACAAGTAAAGCCTGGTGACCCGCCAGGCTTATAATACACTAGCGGTTCACCACCAGTGTATTATAAGCCCTGGATTAATCACCATTAGTTGGATTAATCATGACTAATTTGATTAATCGAATTATTCATGATTAATTAGTTGAAATAATCGTCAACTAATTTAGATATCGATTAATTGCTAACTGGAATGTACAGACTCAAAGGCCATTTGCTGAAATAGCAACATCCTCAGAGCAGTAATTTAACCTAAAACTATACAAATAATTTTCACATTTGGTGTTTAATATAAAAATAAAAAACTTTGTCTGTAAATATGTTTTACTCAGTTCTCCTCAAGAGGCATACCTTTAGCTTCACCTGGTTAACATGCATGGCAGTAGAGCTATGTTATTGCATTTTAGAAAATTAAAATCTTTTTTTTATTATTTAAAAAAGGAATTAAATTATTTCTTTTAATATTTTAATGGATTTCTTGTAGTTTAAGTGGTTAAAGTAAAACAATCTGCAGAATCTTATCATTTTAATTTGATTAATTGTTAGAATAACTGATTACTAAATAATCGTTAGCTGCAGCCCTGATATTGAACATGGCATTGCGAATTTTCAGTGTAGAGTTTTAAATTTAAAACTTTACACTTAATTTAAAACTCGATAAAACAATGTTATGTTTGATCATAGTGTTTAAATTTTATTCATAATTTACTTGTGCGTATTATAAAAGATTGTCCGGTTGGTTATGTGCATCTCAGTACACACGTCTTTTTATTCTTTGTGATATTTAAGCAGCCAGGAGGTTTTATTATATCCATATTTATTAAAACATATAATGTGCGCTGTGCCTCCTGAAGCGTGGGTAAACAGTTGTAAAACGATTATTTCTTTTTACTTACCCTGTCCTTAATTTAAAAAGTTCAGAGAAAAAGGAACATGTTTGGAGAAACAAACAGTGTGTGTTCCTTTTAAAATATGTCCTGAAACTTGACATCTTGGTGGCCTATGATGAGTCGTCACCAGTTAAAGTAGGATGTGTCCCAGTTTAGAACCATGTGACGTTTCACAGGGAGGCCGGGGGGGTCATCCGCTGGCTGCACCTGGCTCTGGTTCAGATCTGGGGGTGAAAAAAAAACAGGACAGGGGGATTTTCTCTCGCCTTATCAGGAACTTAAAACGACAGAAAATCCGCCATGCTGAAATTCAGCTTGACTGAAGTAAAAAAAAAAAAAAAGCTGTGAAATAGTTTGTGACCAGACACTTCCTTACCCCCCGAAACCTACCTCAACCCCCTCCCACCGAGATGCAGCCGTGGCATGGTGCTGGGATCAAAATGGCCACCAGGATGTTGTGGTTCTGGGGACGAAGCGCCGCCTGGCCTCTGCTCTGGTTCAGGGAGATGTGTTTGTGTGCGCTCAGGCTCTTCCTGTCTGTTGAGGGGAATGACGAGCTTCAAAGATCAGCGCATCCGTTCATGTGTACAAGTGCGTTTCTGCGCCGCAGCTGTCAGCGGCGACGTGATGTATGGGGCTCGCAGCCAGCCTGACTGCTACGTGACACAAACGCAACCAGCTTTCACACCGCGCACATCCTCAAAACGTTCTCCCTGGCTTCAGAGTTCTGCCATTTGTCTTAGGTTTTTAGAGTCCGCCTCGCTGTTTAAGCTCCATTCATAAGTTATGTATTACTGCGGTTGGTATGGCGATCTCTAAATCAACATCGCCCAGATGAGGCACTCAGAGAGACAGACTTTTTAGAGGCGGTGGGCCTTACCGTCACCCTGGCAACTAAGGTGTAGCTTCACCGGTTGCCAAGGACGACGAGTGAGCACCTTTTTGCGGAGAAGTGGAAGGCAGTAGGTGAGAGAAGGCCTCCGGTTGGTTCAGGTGTGTTGGAGCAGGGATCTGTCTGAAGGTAGCTCTGCTGCATTAGAGGTGGGCATTTATCGTATTATTTATCGTGATGAATTCTGATTTATCGTTTTTACAGCAAATTCCAAATATGTTTAGAAACCCTCACAACTTTCTGGATTGTTGAGATTCATTTGACTATTTTCTTCATGGCTTGTTCAATGAGACTATCAATAAAAATCAATACAATCTGAAAATACAGTTAAATGAAGTTACTGTGTGCAGCTTAGTGATATAAATTAGACTTCTTTATGTGACAGTTACCCAGTAAAGAAGTAATAACTAGTTCTTATTGTCACTTTATCACAACAGCCAGGCAAAATACGGTGATAAAACTTGTACCTTCATATCACCCCCTCCCAGTTATCAAGAAATTATTTTTCATATAATAGAAAACTGGATTTATCCTAACAATAAATTCCAATTAATGTTGTTGAAAATCCTCAAAAATGTATTGTTTTGGGTTATTTTTATTATTTTTTTCCCACTCTTTGTTCCATACAAGCATCAGTACATTAGAAAATATCATAAAATGCAGTTACTATGTTACGTTTAGTGAGAAGAATGTCGCTTCTTTATGTAACGGGTATCCTAAAAATGCCTATTTGAAAATGAGTTGTGTTTTTAAGAGCAGCGTTTGTATCCACAGATTTATCGGCCAGCCGATTTATCAATGCTGATTTCCTTAGTTTTGGGAGATCGGTGATCGGCTGGTACGTGTGAAGCCGATCTTAAGCACCTCAGCCATGGTATAAAAATCAGCCACTGACCTCTTCTGCTCTGCTGTGAGAGAGATTCAATTGATAGATCGGCCCGCCAGGTCATGTCTGCACGTTTATAGTTGACAATAGTCACCCCACGGTTGTCAACACGGCAACTTTCTTGTTATATTTAGCTCTTTTTCAGACAGAAAATATTGGCGTTGGCCAAAATCGTCATTGGCGGGTTAGGCTTTTTAAAGATCGGTAATCTGCGATCGGCCAGAAAACTGCGGTCGGTGCACCCCTACTTTAAAACCATAGATGTGGTAAAATACATCTTCAGTATATTGATCTTTACTTTTCCCAGCCGCTGGATTGATTTATCTCTATCAGGCATATGTTTGTGATTAAACCGAAGCAGGAAGACATTGTCACTGCTTAGTCATGTTTCTGTTTATTTCCTACAACTCTTATCGTCATGGCGGCATTTATCTGATCGCAGGTCAAGATAAAAACTGTGCCATCCCAGTTAAGCCTGTCACAGTTAATCAATTAATCGCAGGATAAATTAAAATGAGCTTGATAATTTTCATTTTTATTAATATTGTTAGAAGGGCAACTTTGTTTAGAGACTTGATAATCCACGATTTCTCTATTTATCTCTACACAGGTTATTCCTCTATACATCAGAAACACTGTTGCATCTGTTGCGTTTATTGTTATAGTAAACACAAAAAAATGTTAAGCAACCTACCGTCCTTCAACCTAGCTTTAATAAATTACACTTAATTGAAAGAATTTAGATGTTAATCTAATATACGGGTAAAGAAAGTGAGTTATTTTTAGAAAAGCTAACCCAATTAATTAATCTTTATTTCAAGTAACATAATTTAGATTCCATCTGCAAAAATATTAAAGAAAATAGGTTTTGTCAGGTTTAATTTAGCTAATAAGTTAATTACTCAAGTGGTTAATGACATTTCCTGTAGCTGTAATTAATTGCATCCCTTTTACTTGCTTCTTGTAATAGTAATAAATAATCGAAATGCTTGACCTAAATCACACATCGTCACTACGGCGACGCCAAGACGTGCATTTTGACTCATCCAGAGAAATGTCGCAGGTTCTTTGAAGTCAAAGCACAGATTTAGGAGAAGCTGGAGGAAAAAATAAAGTGAAAAACGGATGTTTTAAAGGGCTAGTGCAACTAAATTTAAGAGGGGAAAAAAAAAATGGAGAACGATCTCAACCCATAAACAGGGTGAAACCTGTAAACAGGGTGAAACCATGGCAACCACGGATTTTACTTCAGGGGATACCTGAGCTACCTGTCCAGCTGTCAGACATTATAAAACTAATTACTGGCGCAGGCTGCCTCCTAATTGTGTCCTAAACGGCTTCTGTTTGACTCACCAGGTGGTTGCCTTAGCGATGGATGGGGAGTCAGAGCCAAGCCCTGTTGTGGCAGAGGACGTGGAGGAGAAGGCGGAGCTCCTCGACGCCACTCCTTCCTCCCAGCCGCCGTCCCCACCTCCCGCCGAGGAGTCTGGGGAGCCGGTGTCCATGGAAACGGGAGACGAAGCCACAAAGGAGGGTGGCACAGAGGACAATGAGGATGATGATGTTGTTCTCGTAGAGGAGGAGGCTTCCCAGCCGCTTCCCGCTGCTGCTGCAACCTCTTCTCCAGACGGGCCCAACACGGAGAGTGCCGAGCATGCGGGCGCTGCGGCAGAGGACGCATCAGAAACGCCTTCCAAGAGCCCCGACTCTCCTCCGTCTTCCAACGCATCCATGGCGGCGACGACGGCAGCGGCCCAGAAGCCTCCGACCGCAGCCCCGGAGCCTATCGTCATCGACGACGAGGAGGACTGTGAACAGAAAGAAAACTCTTCCCCTTCACCTGCGCTCCCCGGGGAGTCCTCCGCCTCCCACTCGCCCGCCGCGCTCAGCAGCAACGACCTGGACTCAGAGATCAGGATCTCCAGCGTCACCACCCTGGGCTCTAGCAACCAGAGGGGCTCGGCGGCCAACACGCCACCACATCCAGACGATGCCCAGGTCGACATCAACCTGATGATCACCTCTGTGACGTCCCTCCAAGGCGGAGCGACGTCTATCGGAGAGGTGAGAATTAGCATTGGAAGCGCAGGTGGAGATGAAGCGGTTCTGTTAGGTGGAGAGCGACTATGACAGAGTTCAGGCCCTATGAAATCTGTCTGATTACTTTACAAATTCCACTTCTTCTGTTTTTCTTTTCCTAAATTTCTTTTTGTTTTTTCAATTTCAAAGTGTGACATAAAATAAAATTTTTTTATGTTATGAAGTTATTCCGTCATCAGAAACATACCTGGAGTGTTGCTTTGATTCTTTTATGGATGTTTGAGAAATCCTCTAATCTCTCATGGCAGCCATTCAGCTGTAGAAAACGCCTGGGTGATCTAGCTCCACCTTCGAGGTACAGTTCCTCCTCAGAGCTGCAGTTTCCAAGCTTCCGTCAGAGAGCAACCTTTCTCCACCTTTCCGCCATTCAGCTCCTTCAGACTAGCCAGCAGCAATTAGCAAATACTTGGTGGAACTGCACATTGGCTGAGCTCTTTGAGCTACTTCTCTGTATAATGCTGGTCTAAACATTGCTAAAAGGTTAATAGGAACAATGTGGTGATAAGCTCCTGAAGGCGGAGATTCAGGAAGAGCAGGAATTTATAAAGAGACGGAGACTCAATTTCAAGGTGTTAAATCAGGAAGTAAAATTTATTTTAAGTCATATTTGATACACATGCAACTAGTGAAGGTACCATAGTTGCTTGATTATGCTATAAAAGGGCACTCTGTGCCTGCAAAGCCCATAATACTGCCCTTTTACCTTGTTTTATTTACCCAAAAAGTATGTAATTATGTTGTGAATGAAAAAAATTGAACAAATCAATAGCTAGAGTTCCACATTTACTAATATTCTGTTTCACAAATATAACAGACGTCTGTGGTTTAACAGAACATTGGTTTTACAAGGTGTTAAAGTGTTTCCCCCTCATTTGTTTTAAAGAATTCAAACTTTATGTGGAAAACTAAGAATCAGGTTTTTAGCAGAATACAAGAAAATCTCCCCTTTAATGAAGTTTTAGAGTTGAACCCAGAATTTGGGATGCAGCGCAACAGTCACCTACAACTCTTAAGTCTACTGATGTATTTAAATGTTCAAGAATTAACCGACGTGACCAGCTGTTAGCTAACTTCTTTATGTTTCTGAGAAGTCGTATTCTTGTGCCTCCAGACAAAAGTGCAATGACAAAATGTACAGAAAGCTTTCTTTTTGAGGTGAAGACGTCGACGTTTCGGAAAGTTGTTGTTTTTTTTCACCATGGCTGACCAGTTCATTCTGTGTGAAGAGGAGAGCCCCGCTTAACCTGCTAACTGCGGCTACAGGAGCTGCTGTGGCCAAAATACTACACAGACTGCTGTATATCATCCCGTTTCCTCCAATACCAGCTAATTCTGTGAAATTCTACGTTTTCTTATGAATTCCATTTAGTTTATCAAATTAAACAATCCCCGTCCGTGTTTTCCGCATCACAGAAATCACGTTGCCCTTCATATGTCATTGGTTCTTCATCGCATTGCTTTCGGATGTTTCTGGTGAATGGGGAGGAAAAAATAAAAAAATAAAATCCTGTAACCTCTGCTGCATCTGCCCTCAGGCGGATGAAAACGAGACAGAGGAGAACGGTCTGCAGATCAGCAGTGCCTTCAGTCTGAATCCTGACACCCCATCTGCTCGACCAACCGCCTCCTTTAACCCCGGCCGAGGCTCCGCCAGCCAGCTGGTTCAGAACGGAGACACGGGGACGCACAAAGGAGCAGGTAACGCCTGGAGTTAACCATTTCCTGTCAGGTCAAGGGTGAGCATGGAGGCCCTTTCTGGAAGATGGGGCCAGCTAGCAGCACTCATGAAGAATTAAAGCCTCCCGCTTCCGTCCTTGGTGTTATCTGAGACCAACACGACGAGTAGCAGACTAACTAAGCCGCCTCCCAAAAGTAGTCGAGCCTTTTCACGTTTTTTCACATTACAACCATAAACTTTGATTTATTTTTGGGGGAGAATTTATGTGGAAAAAAAAAAAAAAAAAGCACACGACGTAGTAGGAGGAAAAGCATTGGATATAAAACAGTTCGAATAAGTTTTAATACATTTTTAGTTAATTTATTTAGGCTTCCGTAGAAAGTTAAAGGAGTGAAATTTCTGGGTTTGCAGTATTGAGAATTTTATTTTCAAAGTTATTATCCAGTACTTCACAATTATGCACTACTTGCTTCCTGTTTCACTGAAGATCCCTGTTATCTTTCATATTAGAAGAATGACGGATATTTATGCAGGGACTGTACACCATAATGTCTATATTACGTACAACCTCTTAAGGCTCTTTATTATTATCTACATGTTTTGTCTTTTTAAACAGGCTGTATGGACATTCCTTATTAATCACGGGGGGTAATTGTGTGGAGTTGGAGGATTTAACAGATGCACTTTAATCCTAGACTGGGAATCTGCTTAGGACAGGAATTACTTGGCTCTGGTTGACCAGTACGTCTAGCAGCAGCACCACACCACTACATCCAGATTGTCATGATTTACAGGTTTCAAACTGGGTTTTTACTGCAGCTTTCTACACATCTGCTCATGATTGTGGAAATCAACATTTCCAGATCATCTATTGATTCCCCCCCCATTAAATTAGTTACAGGGTCTAAAATCCTCTGAGTTTTATTGTTTTGGTTGTTTTTAGTTATTGTCTTTCAGTTCAATCATTGATTGGGATTTGTTTAAAATTTTAGAAATGTCTTGTTTGCTGTTTAAGTCAGCCTTTTAGAAGTTTTTGTAGGATGTATTCTTGTTAATGTTAGGATTCTCTGAGTGTTTCAGACCTTCGCTGCAGCTTTTAACATGCCACATTTGTGTTTAGCCTCTCTCTGCCTCCTGCGGCTATGTTTCCAATAAAAATACCAAATGAGTGATTCTAAACTTGCAACCTTGTAGGGAATGCAGGTAAGATTTCCTCTCCTTCTCCCTCTTCTTGTAGACTCGTGGATCTCTCAGTCGGCCTCGGTTCCCCGGAACCAGAAGCAAAGCGGGGTGGACTCTCCGTCGCCTGCCACCTTGCTGCCAAAGCCTGCAGGCCAGTCTTCCTCCTCCACCTCCTCCTCAGGCTCCCAGACACAACCCAGGACAGTCAAGGTGGGTCCTGCTGGGCGGGGATCAATCAGTCACATGTGTTACATCGACTATTTTATAGACAAGTGCTTTAAAATAATGTATGCAGGAAGGCCTCTCATAATGCTATATTTTGCTGGATGATAAATTGTCCCAGTAATTGCTGCAATAAACGATAATGTTGTTTTGAGACTGTTTTTAAATCAGATTTTAGTAGAAGGACTACACTGAAACAATTAGTTTCAGTATAGTCCTTCCTTGGATGAGGAACAAGACAAAACATTAGACAACATAAGACATGAGTAGACAGGTGTCTGATATATATTGTATTATTATGCCTTATATTGATAACGTTTGCCCTCTCAAAGAGTAACACACTTAAATTTTGCAATGAACATTTAAGACTGGAACTGGGAGATATTTTAAATATCCAAAATAAAACACGACAAACAAAAACAGTAAATAAAAGGAAAATAAAAACCTACACACAACCAAAACCATAAGTAAAACACATTGTGATGTCTCTGTAAACAACATTGGCCTTCAAAAAATATTAATCATCAGCTCATTTTAATGCATCGTGCGATCGATTGATTCATTGCTTATTGCGACGGGCTTGCATGCAGTTGCAAAAAAGAGATTATTGGGGAAAAAGAGGTCGTTTCCACACTCTCCATACCTCTTCGATGGATATCTGCCATGAATTCATATCACACCTATTTATTTATACGTCAAAAAATGGGCTCAGAATGAGAACTCACTCAGTCATTCTTATGTGCTTTTCCAGACCTGATCTAAGTCTGGAAAAATGTATTGAATTGGATCTAAATATAAAAAAAAAAAAAAAGGTTGTATTTATCCAGATGACTATCCATCTGTTTATCCTCTGTATCTGTCCATCCTGCTATAGGTCATACCTTCCTGGGTGATCAACTGATTTTTTTCAATATATTCTTTAAAGATTTTTTTTTTTTTTCACCAATTCACTCCTTAGGTTTCCATAATGTTCTACGGCGTGCGTTTATGTGGACTTTGTATTCAGGTCATCTCCCAGAAGGCATTAGTAAAATAAAAACCAGTTTTTGGAAATATTTTATGCCATGAGTAATTTCTTAAGAAAAGAAAGCGGCTAAGAAGAAATCTATTAAAATTGCACCTGGTGTGAAAGAATGTAAGATGTTAGTATAAAGCCGTATCACTCAGCCTTACAGCCACGATGGATACCTGGCATAAATTCATAGGAAACTTATTTTGATTTGTACTTGAAAATGAGCTAAAAGGTCAGAAAAATGACAAATGTGTAGTATTCCTAGATTTGGAAAGCTTCCTTCTGTTAAATCTGTATTTTTACCTCCCAGGTGACCTGCGCCAACTGCAAAAAGCCTCTGAAGAAAGGCCAGACAGCCTACCAGCGAAAAGGCTCCTCTCACTTGTTCTGCTCCACCACTTGCCTCTCTGCCTTCTCACACAAACCTGCACCCAAGAAGACCTGTACCATGTGCAAAAAGTCAGCCTTTCATTTTCTCTTTTTATGCCTGAAAACACGTTACAAGCTCATAACAGACTTTTCCTTTACCCACAAGTTTTCTTTTTAGATTCTCATATTCTGTAGATTTTTTTTTTGTCAACTAAACCATGTGTGTCTTTGTTGTTTTTTTCCACAGGGACATCACACACATTAAGGGCACAATTGTGGCCCAGGTGGACTCTAGCGAGTCTTTTCAGGAGTTCTGTACGACCGGCTGCTTGGGCGCGTACGAGAACAAGAATAACCCGCCTAAAACAGGCCTGAAAAACAAATGCACCGTCTGCGGGAAACTCACAGAGGTCAGTCTGTCCAGCAACCGCAACATCTTATTTATTTATTCATTCATTTATTACTTGTCGTTCCCAAGACGTGAATGTACCCGATGGAGCTGCGTTCGCAATTGCAATTTTACTGGAAATCGTAAACCTTGTTTCTGAACACAGGCTGCAGTTTGGGATTTATAGATCGTTGTTTGCAGGACTCCCTGTAAACGCAAGTCGGTGATTCAGGAATCTGTAATTTTTCACTCCGCTCAGCATCGTAAAGAGCGTTCACAGGCACCTAGTGCTTTTACAAACTAAGCTATTGATCCTCGGACGGCTTCTGTAGGGATCCTGAGACAAACTGATCTGTCGATCCACTGTCTCTTTAAACTGCAGTCTTCCCTAGGTATTCAGAAAAGCAGGAGGTAGATCAAGCATACAGGATGAGGCATTAAATGTCATATAATAATCCTGCTGGGAGGATTTTCTGGATCTAGAAAACCAAAGTGCTTCACTGTTTAAATGTTTTTTTAACTTAACTTGTGGTACCTGTCTCGAGTGTTGTGTGTCACTAGCTTGGTTTCCATTACAAATGTGCACTGGTCTCCTAAATAAGCGTTTTACAAATGGGAATGTTTTTCAAGAGCAGAATTTGTATTTGTGGGGCTATAATTGCTGTGACACACAATTACGACCATACAGTTACCAAAAAAGGAAGTAATAAATGGTTCTTATCGCTCTTATCATTATCGCAATAGTACCACAAAATATTGCAATAAACCTTTAAGTCTGTATTGCCCACCACTACTGTAAAAACACAGCTGCTGCAACCTTTCTTACCTGTCAACAGTATTTTCAAATGATTTCCCTCAATGGTCTTGTCATAATTCACTAAAATGTGGGGGGAAAAAATATAAAAATGACTGATGAAGGGTTATCATCAGGCCCCGTGTGTTAGGGAATTAGATAGATAAATATAGAGGTATGCTGGACATTTATTTCTAGGGAAGCATGTGTAGCTCCTTTGTTTACCAGAATCATTTACCTGTGTAATTCTGAACTAAACCAAGATGGAGGTTTGGTCCAGCCCAGAGGAAACTCTAATTCTCTCAGGCCGCTCCATACATCGCATCTTTCATTACTCTATAGCAGGGACTCAGTTTTCTGGCATGACTCTACCTGGGAGTTCTGTTTTTGTTTGTTTTTATGGCATGTTACAGGGCAGAGTCCTGTTGCATTATCTTCCAGTCATCATTCTCTTGTCAAACCATATCGTTCACCATCATATTGCTATTTATTTCGACTTTGCCGTATTGTATTTCCCTTCACATAATGAATTATTCATCTTTCGTCTATCTTTATTCTCATCTGTTTTCAGTATAATCTAGTTCAATCTGTCTGACCGCTCTTCCCTGCCTTCTCTCTACAGTACGCTTCATGATCAAATTCTGATCTTTGTTCATTTTGATGCGTATTCTACCATATAAGAACTTTTTAACCGTTAAGTGACGTAGATTAAAGTTTAACTGTGTAGAGAATACGTCTTTTTTTGTTTGTTTTTTTTTTCCTCTGCTGCTTTGTGAGAGTTTTATTTTCCCTGTCTTCCAGATTCGGCATGAGGTTAGCTTTAAGAACGTGACCCACAAGATCTGCAGCGATACATGTTTCAATGTTTACCGCAAAGCCAACGGGCTGATCATGAACTGCTGCGAGCAGTGTGGCGACTATCTGCCCAGCCGGGCATCAGCCAACCACTTCCTGCTGGTTGACGGCCAGCAGAAACGCTTCTGCTGCCAGAACTGCATCAGGGATTTCAAACAGGTAACACCCGCCGCCCTGCTGTCCTTTTTTTTGTTGTTGTTGTGTTTTGTTTTTTTTGGGATCATATTGCTTTCGTTTGCATCTTGTTTTGATATGACGTTTTTTCCCACCCAGGCCCACAGTAAACTCGCCAGCTGTATGACTTGCAAAACACTAATCAAGACGGGGGAGGTGCTCCAAAGCCTCGGCGCAGGCGGTGCCATGAGCTCCTACTGCTCCGTCAGCTGCATGAACAAGGGCAAGCTGACGTCATTCATCAGTGAGTAGTCAGAAAGAGACGCACCGATCCGATATTAGTATCGGTACCGATACTGAAAATAATTCTAGATCAGGTATCGTGGCACTGTGCCCGATCCATAAGAGCAGATCTATTCAGTCTAATTCCATGCTTTGTGCTCTGAGTGACATCATAATTTATTTATTTGTTTTACATTATATTTAGAATTCCTAATTGCACTTTCTGAACCATTTGAAAAAAAGTTTTTCAGTTTATTTTTACATGTTGCACCAAGATAGGCAATCTATTGTCTTAGTTTCTTTATTAGTTACTTTACAATGGTTGTTATACTGCTCTTTGAACTGACTGAACAAATTATAAGTTGTTTTGTTTTTACATGTCTGACTAAACTTATGAAGCTATTGGCGTATTAAAGTGATGTATTTATTTGAAAACTGGTGCAGAGTTATCAAAATAAATTTGTAATTCAGTACATTTGTCTGAAAAAGTAAATTCAGCAGTGCTTTTCTGCATCAGATCGGTATCTGCTGATGTACCTCATATATTGGTATTGGAAGTGAAGAAAGTCCATCGCTTCATCCTTAATCAGAATGCACACTTATCAGGACTTTTGAACACTTTATTAATTAAAAACAAACTGGTTTAAGATCAGCTTTAATTCCATGTCTCAACATCTGGTGTAAAACAACACCAGTTAGTCAGTTTATGTTTTTAAAGGTGATGGTAGAGAAGTTCTCAGTTTGTTGAACATGGATTTGCTCTGTTCTGTATTCAGTATAAATAATAATGAATCAATATGCTTTGGTCTATGTTCAGGAACTATGGTGTGAAAAATTGTTTGCCCCCTTCCTGATTTCCCTTTTTTCCCCTTTTTTTTTTGCATGATTGTTTCACTTCAGTGTTTCAGAACAACAAACTAATTTAAGTATTAGTCAAAGACAACCCAAGTTAGCACAAAATGCAGTTTTTAAAAGATGTTTATTATTAAGGGAGCCTAATGGTCTATGAACTGCAGTCAGACATATGTGATAACTTGCAATGAGTCTGTTCCAGCTGTGGTCACTCATCTTTACAGAATAGTTCTAATTCAGGATTGTTTTCAAGCTTTTTAAAAGTAATCTCAATAGCTTTTAGGTAAAGACTTTGACTAGGCCACTCCAAAGTCTTCATCTTGTTCTTCTTCGACCATCCAGAGATGTGTTAGGAGGCTGGTGTGTTTGGAGAACCAAAGTTAGTTTCAGTTTGACGTCACCTACAGATTACCGAATGTTCTCTTTTGTGGGTTTTTTTTTTGGTAGAAAGCAGAATTTGTGTTTCCATTTATGTCAACAGGTCTTCTAGGTCCAGCGGCAGCAAAACAGCCCCAGACCATCACACTACCACCACCGTGTTGTACCGCTGTTATGGTGTTATTTTTACGCCTAATGTAACGGGGCACAAACTCACAAAGATTACACTTTTTCAGTCGGCGGTCCTCTTAAAGTTTTCCCAAAACTCTTGAGGATTATCAGGACGTGTTCTGGGAAAAACTGAGCCCAGTCTTGACGTTCTTGTTGCTCAGTAGTGGTTTTCATCTTGGAACCATTTTTGGCCTGAGGCAAGTGAGGCCTGCACTTCTCTGGATGATGTTGTTGGGTCTTTATGACCTTTTGGATGAGTCATCGCTGCGCTCTTAGGGTAATTTTAGTCGGAGAACAACTCTTGAAAAGCTTCGCCACTGGTCCATGTTTTCTCAATGTGTGGACAGCGACTCTCACTGTGGTTCCCGACGCCATAGAAACGGCTGTGTGACCCTTTCCAGAGTCATTTCGGTTACTTTCTCTCTCATTTGTTCCTGAATTTCTTTGGATCTCAATATAATGTCTAGCTTCTGAAGAGACGATCACTTTCTCACACAGGGCCAGAGAGGTTTTGAGTTTTTCCTCCCTTAAACATTAATTTAAAAACTTAATTTTTTTTTGCTTGCTTGTGTTTCTTTCGACTATTTAAATTGGTTTGATATTCTGAAACATTGAAGTGTGTCAAAAGGCAAAAATTGGAAATCAGGAAGGAGGCAAACACTTTCTCTACACTACTGTAACTGTGCTTTTTTGTTATTTTTCATGAATCAGTTACAGTTTTTAATTTGTGACTAGTAAATTAGTAAAAACAAATTTATAGAATAGAATTCAACTTTATTGTCATTGCACTGTCACAAGTACAAAGCAACGAAATGTAGTTTGCATCTATCCAGAAGTGCTATACAGGACATAAATATTTATTTACAGGTGTACAAAACTATGTATGTATATACTATAAGGGGTTATGTATAAACAGAGAGTAGTAGC
>CAEFZX010018800.1:0-53217 GCA_903066825.1 Alfaro cultratus | reverse complement strand
TGCCTTCAGTGTGAATCTACAATGTCAATAGTCATGAAAATAAAGGAAACTCATTGAATGAGAAGGTGTGTCCAAACCTTTGGTCTGTACTGTAAGTCTGAAATGCCGCTGTGGCCAGTCTGGAATGACAGTTGTGAGCATTGATAATAGAATTTTTCAGAATTGCACGTGTGAATCACTGCTGGAGGTTTGCTGCAGGATGACTATGAGACTGACTAGGGTGCTTAGGAAAGGCAAGGCGACTCTTACTCAGCATTCTCCCTGCAGAATGATTGTTACTTCACATGTTGAGGCCAAAGTCTCCAATAACACCAAATGTTTCTTTAATTGCTAAATTTGTCTCCATTTACTCTAAAAATAAAAGAAGCCTGTAGAGGGGTCTGAAAAGTCACTAATTATAGCAACAAAGTCACTAAGTCGGCCAGAATGCTTTCTTTGTCCCAACAACACCCCTCTAACTGTCTCCCAACACCTGGCCGTCCCCATACTTTTCTCTTGGCCATGTACACTTTGGTGGAATCATTTAAAATTTGTCTGTGGTTGGGGTTATGCTGTCACATAGTGAACCAGCCAATCCAACACATTCTCACACCCTACTCATCATATATTGACGCATACTGACCAAGCGTCACATCTGGACGCCTCGGGTACCCCTTTCGAGTCAATACTTGACGATTCCGGACGGCTCCCTCAGCGTCACATTTTGACGACTTAGGAAAAACACATGTTTTACGTGGATTATTTATGCGAAGAGCTCTCACAAATGCTGCCGAACCTTAAAATCCCCACGATTTGGTTAGGTTTAGGGCAAAAATTGGGGTTAGGCATAGGCTACAACTTAGGATGCGAAGGAGGCACCCCACGCATCAACACGTGACGATAACGGAATGACCAAGCGTCAATATATGACGAGTAGGGAGTGAGAATGGGTTGGCCAATCACATCACAGCATATCAGTACATTTAGGCATCTAGACTTTGTGACGTTCAAAGCAGATGTGAGGAAATGGAGAAAAGGGGATTTAAGTGGCTTTGAGCGTTTCTTGCTTTAACACACAACCATCTCTCAGGTTTACGAAAAACCATCTGAAAAAGCAAAAAGATATCCTATGAGTGGCAGTTTTGTGGACAGAAATGACTTTTTGAAGCCTGCAGTGGGAGAATGGGCAGAGCGGCCCAAGATGATGGAAAGGCAACAGTAGGTCAAATAATCACATTTTACAACCAAGCTATTTGCGTCCCTTATGAGAACACTGATCCATCCTCTGACTCTCTGTCCAGCAGGATAATGCAACATGTCACAAGGTCATCTTAAGTAAAATTCAACATGATGAATTTACTGTACTCTGATTGCCTCCAGTTACCACATCTCAATCCAACAAAGTGACATTGGCCAGTGTTGAACAGGAATTTAGCTTTAGACAACTGTTTGATGTCACAATGTCAATGTGGACCAAACGCTTTAATGAATGTCGCTGAATGTGTGTCACGGAGAACAAAGACAACTTTGAAGGCAAAGGAGGGTCTCAGCAGGTGCTGACAAGGTATATTTAATAAACTGACTGGCAAAACATAAAAAAGTAAACCACCTCGGAAGTGAAATACTATAGTAACAGAAAAATTTCATAATTAAAACAGCAACTAACAAAAATGTTTAAAAAATAATTTCAAACCAACTTTTTAAATCAAACTGAAAACTCTAGCCTTTCACAAAACATCTTTGTTACAAACCTGCAAAGACAAACCCAGCTCTCCGCTGCCTTTCTGCATCACAGATCAAGCTAGCAAAGTTACGTGAGCATGAAATGAAGCTGACATCATTAAAACAAAGGGAAGTGTAGTAGAAATAAGTGTGGTCAAAAGAGACGGTTACAGACGACTGTCACTTTTAACACAACTATCCTATATACACACTCCCAGTGCTGTCGCTCTGCCCACACACAACACACACTGCACATCAGGACCACAGGGTAACCCAGTGGTCTCCCTTTCCCTCCTCCCCTCACTGTTCTCCTACTCGGTGTGATTTTTGGCACCGTTGCACTGAGACAGCGCTCAGAGCAGCGCTGCAGTAAGCAGGGTGAATCACCAAAATTATTTTACTGTTGTAGACAAAAAACACATAGCAAATCATCAATTTACATGCAGTTATTCACTGCTGAAGCAACAATATACTGATTTGAACAAATGAAAAGACAAAAATGATAAACTCAAAAATAAAAAAGACATAAGAAATAATCCCACGCTGAGCTTCTTACATTTGTCCTGCTTCAAAAATAACTTACTTTGAACAGCAGTTTTATTGTATGTTTATCTAAATTATTTATTGAACTTGATATGAAAAGTTCTGCAGGTTTTGATGATTTTCTGGGTTTAACAATCACCTTCTCGTTTGTTTTCCTCAGAAAAGCAAAAATCGTCATGATATATGGGTCAGTTGCCTTTGTAAATTCAGACCTTTCTGGTGTCTTTAGCATTGAACAAGTTCAATATGTGAGAGCAGCAAGCGTTATTCTAACAGATGTTTATAGGAGGAGCATGCTTAAATTTAATTTGTCGTAGTTTATTTATTTAATGCCACTTCAAATCTTCTGTCTTTTTTAGCTTTAATTTCCCACCACCCAATATGGAGAAATGCACTGAAAAATACTCAGTTATCAATTATTTACAATCAGGTGGGGGGGCCAAAAAGCTTTTGTGTTTAGGACACCCAAATGGTTAGCAACGGCCCTGCATGTCACACAGAGTTGATCTCTGGGTATTTCGGTCTAAAGCTAATAGCTAGCTGAACAATAATCTGTAAATACTCAATCATATAATTTAGTTGCAACACTAGCTGTCCCATGCACAAGTCAGCAGATATGGGGCTAGGACTACCTCATAGGCATAACAGCTGCAGGTTGACTTTTGATAAAGGAACTTGTGACATTGCTGATCCCCTCTTACCATTTTACATATTTTTTATGACGTTTAATTTAACCATATATAGACGAGACTGCAATTAGAGCAGAGATGCCAGCTGATCTTGTATTTGCAAGATACATATACATGTATATGATACATGTGCATATTTCTGAAAAACTGAAATATGCACAAAAACTAGAACTGTGCTCAACAATGAAACAAAAATGACTTGAAAATCCCAGACGTAAACAGCGTTCTCCTACCTGTCTCTTTGGTTAATCACACTCACGCAATCTCTTTATTGCCATTTCCTTGATTAATGTAATGTTAAAATACACTGTGATAACATCATGGCTATTAGAAAGAGAAAATGTAATTGCAATAATCATTTAATCACTTATCCCTTCAGTTCTGTTATGCATGTTGCTACTCAGCTGTGAATTTGTTCTGTGTTGAAAGGGAAGGTTTTTGTATCCTGCAGACCTCAGGTTTAACTGGCAAATGTTGAACTAATTATTTCAAGCAAAAAAAAAAATAAAATAAAATAAAAAACAGAAAATGATAACTTCTACAATGCGAGGGCGATTTGTAATGTTTGATATTTCTTAGCAAACAAAGTCAGGCCTTAAAAATTGCTTCCGTTTAATGTCACCTTCTACGAAAAGCTTGTTAATTTAGGAATATGTTTGCAATCAAGTGGCTAAATCTCTTCTGACATGGTGGATTTCTATAGAATCCACCATGTTATCAATGAAATTACTAAAATACAAAAAGTAAGGCCATGTCTACCACCAAAAGTGGTAATGAATATCAATGGAGAAATCCTATAACTAGTCAAATCTGACACGGCTCTATTTTTATTTACATTTTGTGAAGAAGGACGTTGCTCTGGTCTTCTTCAGAGGTTTTGTACCGATTCCTTCAGCAGTGCAGCGCCCCCACAGGCAAGTGGTTTTTCACTTAGTTTGGGTTGTTTGACACATTGAAGAGTGAAAGGAAACCATAGCAACTGAAAATGTATCAAATGTTGCAATTATGGTCCCCAATCGAACAGAGTTCACCAGACTATCAGGAATGAAAACACCCTTAGAATGGAGGAGAGAATTACTCCAAACCAACATGAAAGGTTACACTTTTCAAACATAAAAAAGAAAGATCTTAGTTTTTGAATACATGTTGTATACTCATGACACTAAAGCCAAAGTGTGTGTCCATATTGACCCTCAGTACGTTCAGATGGAAATGGCCAAAGCTTGCAAGCAACACAACATCCCATCTAAAGGGATCTTATATGTTTCTTTGCCGGAGGAATGGGTGCACTTCACAAATAGATATGATGAAGAAAAAATATTGTTTGCACATTTTAAGGCAAACTCTCAAGGCAGAAAAATCTGCACAAATCTGAAATGAATTGCACAGAGGTCCTACGACAGGCCTCGAAAAATGAAAATGCTGACTTTCAGAAATACAACAAAATGTGAAGTTTTCACCAGATATTCCATCTACAATAGACCTGGAGAAACTAAAGGCTGTTAACAAATGGCTCTTCCAAATGAACCATGAATACATTAAAAAATGCTACAAAGTGGCTTAAGTACAACAGAGTCTGTTTTAGAGGGGGACTAATATCAGTTCCATAAAATACTGGGAGCAGAGTTGAAAAAGTGTCTGCAAGTAAGAGGAATGTGCTAATTTCAGGTAATCTTCACTGATCTAAATTTGGAAAAGTTAAAGACAGCAAGAAAAATCTGCTTGATCTTTTTATACAGTTTAAAATTGAAGGCTAGAGATATATTTCTTTTTAATGTGCTTATCCAGACTAGGAAAATAATAGCTAATTTGTTAATTTTTCTTACTTTTCAAGAACAAAGGCAGAACACCAGGGCAAGAGACCATGGAGAGAAAAAGTCAGTGAGATTATGACTGTAAAGCAGCCTACAGCATTTGTCTTCATTTGGGGTGACTGCCTTCATGCGTTATTATTAACGGCTGTCGAATGGGAGAGAAAGGGGCAGAGGAGTCAAGGAAATGAAGTACGGAGGTTGTACGAAACAAAAACAGAAACGGAGCGTGTGGGAGGATAAAAAAAAGGAAGCTTTGCTTTTTCAGCAACAGGCAGTCAAATAAATCAAGTACTGATAAGCAGACAACATACAACACTGCAAAGTTTGGAGGTAGTTCAGTACATTACATCTAATACTTACCCTGCTCAAACGGATACAAAGTAAGAACAGATCTAAAACAGAGTCATCTCAATTCATGCAATTTTTATTCCTTCAAGTCTGACGGAATGATGTTTAATGCTATCCCAATGAGTTCCATAGGTAAATGTAAAAAACTGTGTTTTTGATCTTGACATAAGAAACAATGTTTAGGCTTATACCCCTACACATTGTGCTTGGGTCAACTTCTCCTCTGCTAAGCAGCTGTCCCAGTAGTGCTTTTCTTGTCCATATGTGACCTATATCTGACTTTTTCACGGCAGTCTGAATGACCCAATTCTGATCTTTTCACCATCCAAAAATTTTGATTAGTGCCACTTTCATAAGTGGTACTAAACCAGACATGTATTTGATTATCTTCACGACTCATTGACATGAAATATGCCTCATAATTCTGCACCAGAGGAATGCAGACACATTAAATTGGGATGTGAACAATAGCTGAAAATTATAACTGTGAAAATTCTGAACTTATTTCTTAGCTTCTTTTATCTTGTGACATTTGACATTGTGCCGATGCTGTGGATTCCCATCGCTGAAACACGTTAAAATCGATCCATGGACGGCGGGTCCTTTATTACTGCCAGAAACCGTGTGTATCTGTGTGACATCTACATTCTACCTCTGAACATGCGTCTCGCTTTGGGGTCGTAAACTGTTCACACAGAATTCTGAATGAAGCTGCATTTAACTAGTAATATGAACAATCATTCAAATAAAATAAACATTGGATTTTAGTAAAAAACAAAACAAAAACAAAAAAAAACAGAATTGAGGATTTCTATCTATCTGTTCAGTTCTGCAAAAAATACCCTTAGAGACGGCTGTGGGCCATTTTCTGTCTAATAAGCAAGTTTTATATTTTGTGTTTTCCCTTTGTCTTTTTAATTTATAAACCAGTAAAAAAAAAAACCAGCACAGTTCTTTTGACTTTTAGAAGTGCACTTGGTTTGGCAAAGAATTTCTTCTTTTCTAAATCCTGTCTCTAACTCTCATCTATGTTCAGTTTCATTGTATTGTTTCTGGATAGACCTGTCTTTGCCTTTCGTTGTTTAATTTAAATTCTATTTTCTGTATTTTTTGTTTTCATTTCCGTCGATACCAGTGTCCAGCAGCAACGGGGATTTGACGCATGCTGACAAACAGCATACTCAAAAGCACATACATACACTTAGGAAATCAACAAGCATTTATAGATAGGTCTAACATCACATAAAGGCACGTCTCAGTTCAATAGCTGGTTGAAAGTTGCTTCACTCCTCAAGCTCTTTCCTCTAACCAGCTAATTTAGTGCTAAGGCACACAGTAGAGTGGAAAACAAAAGCCTCCAGCAGCAGCACCAGAGGCACAGTGATGGGTTCTGTTTGACACGGGGCTAACTCTCCACAGTAACAATTTAAAGAGACTCAGTTTACAACAGATATCCAACACCTGCAGTCTATCAGGTGGCAGCGAGTCCAACAGTGGGAGAGAAAACAGTCCCTGCTTCCTCCCCTCCAAACAAATAAAAGCATAGACACGTAGAATCCAGCCCACTCTGTTAAGATTATCTGATCCGACATGCTGCAAAGCACGAAAAGCAGGAAAAGTGACAGATCTATTCATTCTCATTGTTCTGTCCATATTTAACGTAGATATTTTATTAATTCAGTTTTATCAATTACCTTATAAACCTGAGATCGGCCTGTTCAAAACTGCCCCAATCAGATGAAAAAAACAATTTTATTTTTCAAGTTGTTATTGACTTTGAAGTAAAATATGAAAACAGTAACCTGACCAGGTATATCAAGTCAAAGTGGAAAAAGCAAGTTGGACAAAAAAAACTAAGCCGAGAGCAAAATACTTGATCTCATAGTGATGGTGAGACAGATTCTCAGCCGACAGGACAAAACGATCCTCTGTGTAAAATGGAAGACCTCTGGACTTTGTTTGATCCGTCCTCCAAAGGGGTTCTTCTGTTCTCATAATGGGCAGGAACGTTCTGACCTTTAAATCTTTCTTGAGGACAAACAATAACGGGATTAGTGAGGTCAACCCTGAAGTGTGTTCAAAACTGGTGCCAACGTCTATCTGAGCGATCCACCTCAAAATACACATAGAAACTCTCTGAGGATGCACTAAAGGCAGACAGCTTTTAGACATCGCAAAGCAGTTTTACCGATGCAACTATTAGATTTAAAAAAAGTTACAAATCTATGCTAAATTTTAAACAACTGGATCTGATTCAATACAATTGCTAACGTTTAGCTGTGACATAATGTAATGTGCCTGCTTGATTGTAAAGGAAGCTACGCTGTGATACTTACCAGAAATAGTGTGCTTTTTAAACAACCACCCCCCACTGCCAAGAGAAAAGTGCTGAGCCGAACGTCATCTTTGTCAAAATATCTTGCCCGTTCCTCTTGTTCTGACTTTCATTGCTTATTATTTAGAAGTGAGGCCAACACTGACCAAACAGCTTCGTTCACCATTGCCATTATGGGCAGAAACCCATCATCGTTATTCATAACTCCTCTTTCTGTTTACTGATTAGCCCGGACGAAATGCGTCCTGAGGAATCCAGCTCAATGGGAGAAATCCCAGATGGAGTGCAGAAAGGAGATGAGAATCAAGCGGAGTTGGGTTGGAAGGTAACACCCAGGGAACGATCAGGACAAATACACTAACAGTGTGTAGCCAGCATGTTCAACATAAGTGGCTCCTATGATTCCTACATAATACTGCCTGTAGGTTTACATTGTGAGTGTTTGGTGTGGTGCCATGAGTTGCATAGAGGCTGTCCAGTCTGAGCCCTGCTCACTGCACTGGACTGGGCTCAGCCTTTGTTCTGCTGTTTGATCCAGAGAGAGTCAAATCCATCCGATAGGAAGCAGAGTCTGACTGAGAAAGCAGTGCTGGGCCAGGCACCTCACTTCACCGTTTCATAATCAGACTCCACAAACCAGCTGGTGATGAAGTCCATCGTTCACATCAAGAAAGGAATGAATCATTCCCCGTCTGAAGCCCAATACAGAAGAGCAGGATAAAAACTGTCACAGGAGTAAACAAGACCAGCCTGAGACAGACACATGCTCTACCCTTACACTCAACAGTCTGCTGCACACACATGCTTTCAGGCATCGGTTTGGTGACAAGAGTAAAGCCATAACCTTCCCCTCCCCATCCACAATCCCTCTGGGGACTGCCCTCACCAGCTGCTGATGCTGCCGCCGCCGAATCACAGAGTGGGAGCCCGACAGACATATGCACACAAACGCAGCGGAAAGAAAAGAGAGAAAAATGAAACTCCGGGTGATACGACACACAGGGAGGGAGGTTAAGCAAGGACAAAAGAAAAAAAAAGAGACTTTAGAAATGATGAGAGAAACAGAGCATAGAAGGGCTGAGAGGTAGAAACTGCCAAAATTATGGAGGCGTTTCCCATTTGATTAGAGCAGATTTCTCTGTTGAATTGTAGTGATTATTGAGGGTGACAGAGCCAGGTGACTGAAGCATACCAGCACACACACACACACACAAACACACACTTTCAATCACTTGCACTCTCTTTTTTGTCCACCTTTATGCTGTGGCATGGTTACAATTCAGAGAAACAACACTTAGGTGGAAATGTGTTTTAACCAAGCTGCTGCTTCCCGGCTCCACACCTGCAGCGTCTAAACCTTTTGGCATGTGGGCCAAAATGATGAGGACAAAAGAACTCACAGCCCTAAAATGCACTAATACACCTAAAAATTATATATACTGAAGTTTTATGTGCTCAGCGATAAACTAAACATGAAATATACAAAATTTTCAGATTTTTTTGTGGAAAAGAGATGTGTTAGTTATAGTAACAAATTATTGGACTGAAAGACTTTTTTTTTTCTCAAAAGGAAAAAAAAACTAACCCCCCCAAAAAATAGAATTTTGGTCATGCTTCCTTTGAAAATGGTTGATGTAATTAGGCAGATTTTAAGAAGTTAAATAAAAAGTTGGACATTTGGGTGAAATAAAGTCTGATTTTGGAGTAAAGTCACTTAATAGATGTGAACCAGCTGAAAGTAAATCCTGTGAGTGAAAAAACAAATAATTTTTGTTATACATAACATCAAGTAGAACAAAAATGATTTGGGTGAATAACTGGAGAAACATTTGAACCTGTGAGGGATAAATGTAATCTAATTCAAAATAAATGGTTTCTATTTTCAAGGACCTACTGTGCTTGAAGCCGTACATAAAATAAAGCTTCAATATGAATATTTTATGTCATGTTTCCAGCACAGAGCTCTTCCTCAGACTAACCTTTGTATAGTCTGAAGTCTATACAAAGGTCTCCAAATGTCCATGGTACCTCTGCTAATGTGTGTTGAAAATGATTGCTAAATATGGACATGATGTCAAAATACTTCTGTACGTCTCATAACTACAATTGTAGTAGTTATGACGAATTGAAGAGGCTGACACACAAACGGCCTGTTCAGTTCGAACAGATATCAAATATCAGACAGCGGCTTTCATTGAAACATCCCACTGTTTGACTGCTGTTGTGACTAATGGTTGTTATCCACCCTCTCCCAGCCATCAACGCCTCCTCATTTCCTCATCATCCTCGAACCTAACCCTTCCTTATGACAACAGCCAACATGTGATTTTCCATTCATTCCTGCATTAATATCTCTGTTGGAACTTTGCAATTCTGCTGAAGCAATGAATTTTGCAGGCTAGCAGAATCATGCAGGAGTTACAATTAAGATTTTCTAATGTCGAGCTTGGTCAGGGAAAAGTGTTCAAGACCTCTTCTGTTTAGATAACATTTGCATTAGCATTAGTTCATACCAACATTAACATTTCATTTCTAATTTCCTATCATTTCAGGAACCATCATATTGTGTGCATGCATGTTTATCTTTGATATCACTGCAGATTTTTATCAACACACAAGCAGGGAAAATATGGTCATATTTTGAAATATATAATCACAGGGGAAAAAAACAAGATGCAGAAACCTCAGAATGTTTTTGAAAAATCAGGAATTCAGTTTGAAATGTAAAGACAGTGGTCAACTTCACCAGGTGTCTGTTCACTTCAGGCACATCCATTTAGCTCTCCTCCATTATAAACATTTTGCTTGTTTTAGATCTCTGAGATGTTAGCAGTACTGAGTGGGTGAACGTGATGTATTTATAGTTAATTTACCTTTTTCTGTTGGCTTACAAACAAGCACATAGTGCTGAATTGAAGGAGGGGAAGTCTCTGCAGAAAACCATGAGGGAATGTAGAAGCAACATAAACTAGCATACACCGTTAGCCTTGCATGCTATCAGGAGACTTGGCAAGCCTGGAACTAAATAAAGGGACAGTAAAGAGAAGAATAAACAGAGAAGAGAGAAAGGGAGAAAATCCCTGCTGTCTCTGTGACAGTAAAACCATTAATCCACGTGTTCACATCCTTATGATGAAATTATCCAACAGAATCCGCTTTCACTTCAAGCGTTTTGGTACGTGCGAGACTGTGTGTGCAAGGAGATTAATTTGGCACAGGTTGCGATTCGCTCAGAGTCTGGAGAGGAGGGAGGGTTTTACATCTTAACCCTCCCTGTTCAGCTCCGTGTGAGCAACACGCAGACTGAAAAACACAGGGGAGGAACGAATAGATCTGGGAGCACACATCACTGAATATGTAATCATACTCGGTGTGCATTCAGTGTGCATGCACACACAATCAGAAACCAGCAAATTTACAGAAAAGAGATGGTAGGAGACAGACACAATCTGATCATCTCATCTTCTCAGACTTTATTTTCCTGTTGCTTTAGCTTTCATAGAACGCTTCTAGATTTACCTCAGTCTCACTTCCACAATAACATTTTTAGCAGCTGAAGGAGATTAATAGGCATCGCATTTTAGGTTTTCATGACAAAGTCCTTGTTATATTAAGCTGAGAGAGTTGGGAGAGCTCTGTTTAACTCAACGCAGGGAAATCCACAAGATTCAATTTGTTTTTTTGTTTGTTTTTTCCCACAGGAAGCTGGTGTCAGGTTTTCAGGTCCTGATAACAAACCTCCTTGCCCCTACTCAGCAGAAGGAAAGCCCCTCTCCAGGTCTGCCTCCTCCTACTGATGCTCCTCACCAAAGGAGAAACTTGTGACTCCATCATTCCAAAACATACAGCCTAGAATGTCCACCATGTTATTATTCAGAGCCTAGGATTTTGATGTAGTGCAGGAAAATCCAGCTCCCATCATTTTTAACAGATTGTTTCAACCCACTCCGCTGGGCTACTGTGGAAATAGGCTCCCTGCACAGAGCAAGACCACCCTGCCGTCTTTACAACCCCAACTGTCCCAACGTCGCTACAAATTGGAAAATTCCCACTTAAGTGGGTAAGAATCATCCTGAACATCTTACTACAATGACACTTTATTTTACCTTTGAACTGCAGTCAGAAAAATACATTCTTCTTTCTCATAGCAACTAATGTATTTGTGGAGTTTTGTGGTGCGTTTGTTTCTCCTCAGGCAGGAATCCCAAAACACAGAATCCTTGTTTGCTGCTGCTGGATGTCCACCATGTTAACAGTTTTGTTTCTTACATCGATCAGAGAGATCTTTATCACATGTAAAAGAGACATCTGGATTCTTGATGACATACAACAAAATTACCATGGATAAAATTTGAACTAAAATACTGAGATAAACTGAAGAAGGTGAAAAAATATACAATGTACAATCAAGTACATATTTAAAGTGTCAGATTATTGTGTTTTTTGGATAAAATAAAACCTCCATGTTGTAGTCCTCTTTCATAATAAATAAAACCACTCAACATGATGTTAATTTGTTCCGGGAAAGGCTGTTTGGAACTAAAGAGAAATAAATTAAATTAGCTTTTTATCCTGCAACCAGGAGCACATAATAATGTACCAGATATTCCACAATACTGCAGTTATCAAAATTAAAGAAATAGACAGATGCTATTGCATAACTGTACAATGAGACTTGCTGCATAACCCAGAATACAAGAGTTAATCTGCAAAAGATATGGTTCCAAAATGCTTCATTTCTTGTCATTCTAAGTTTAAGGTCACAGCTTCTTCCAGATATGATTTCTGGATCCGCAAAAGTTTTTTTACTCACAGTATCTTTCTGACAGCTTGGAACAAGTAAAGTCCTTTATGGAAAACGTGCGACTGCTAACACTATTATCATCCGCACATAAACTCCAACTTAGATAAAGTAACTGTTCAAAAGTTCTTTAGCATCAATAATATCCTATTTTAAAGCTGCTGCCCATCAAACATGTTAGGTTCAGTTATTAACTATACAACAACATGCATGTCTTTCAGTTCGTTTTGATATTTTGATATGCCAAGTTAGTTGTAACTAAACGTTTATAACTGTCTGTCAGTGTTTGAGTCTTTTGTATGTAGGGATAGACAGGAAGTGAGGATTCAAATCTTTTCAAGGCCGTTCTCATGCCTTGCTTTATTTCTTTTTTCCGTTGGCATCGCCCCCCTCACAGCTTAGTCTGTTGAATTTCAGTCCGTCTCTCAAGGTTGTTTAATTCTCCCTCTCTTTTTCTCGTTGGCATCACGTCAGCCAAGAAGGGAAGGTCAAAGTTCACAGCTATCAGCCTCCTCCCACAGGACCGCTTGATTGACAGCAATCAGTACTACCCTCCCCTCTCCCTGTTCGCCCCTCCTCCTCAATCCCCCTCCACCTGTCAAGACAAAGTGGTTGGTTGTGTGTGTGGACCATTTCATTCTGTCATTTATAATTATACAAATGATATTCAGCTTCGGCTTCCTTCCGCTCACGAAAATCTCTCATCATTCTACGGCCAGCCATCCCTCCAGACAAAGCCAAGGGATATCGCTACACTCCTATTAGCATAAGACTGTGTTTGTTTAAAGAGCTTTACCCGCCTGTAAAATCAAACAATTAGAGATGCAGACAAGCCTCGGCTTATTGACTGCATCTCTAATAAGACTCTCGTTTTTGTCTTATTTCTTCCTTCTTTTCACCTATGTCCCTCTCTGGATGTTTCGTTTACTGGTTCAGACCTCCTCACTCTCTCTCCCCGTCTCCACTCATCTCTCTGTAGTTATTCCCTCTGCTAATGAACCTGCCAGACCTCACAAGAAGTCAGAGGGGGGTATCGCAGGCAATTGGGATGCGAGGCTTGACGCTCTCCACCATGACCTTTAGTCTCGCCGCTGCTGCCGGGTCATGCCAAGCCTCTGGAGTCATCTGTGCATGCAGCCTGAAACCCATCATTCTAAGTGTGTGTGTGTGTGTGTGTGTGTGTGTAATGTGCACATTTTTAATATGCAGGTCTTAAAAATTTAACTCAAGACCTGACGTTTATTGTTCTGAAACAGCAAAAAGGTGAATAAAATGTGTCAGTCAAGCATTGTTGGAGACAGGCCAAAGGATTGTACTCATTTGTGTTTCTAAATCATTAATCCTAAACCTGAATCAAAGCAGGATGTACATTTTGAAAGTTTCAAACACATTCCATTGAAAATACCTGATATGTACCTTAAGCTTTCATTAATATTAAAATTCTTGTTCATTTATAACATACAGCACCGACTCAGCTCCACTAGATTAGTGGCAGCAGTAATTTGCAAATGCCTGGTGAAACTGACTCCGATGAGCTCATCATACAGATGACTTCTCAGTGAAAGGCTCCTAAAACGGCTGTAAGCGGAATATCGGAGAAACATTGTGATGCCGTGTTGACGTGTTGGAAAGATAAGGAGAATCTTAAAGACAACTGGACCTCACAAGCGTCTTCGCTAAGTACGGCAGAGTTTTGGAAATTGATGATCTGACAGGACAACTGTCTCGTTTCCCTGCTGTCCGACAGTGACATCTGCCGCGCTCCTCCAAGCTAAAGGTTTGCTTAGTTTGTCCCTGCCTTGCTTTTTCTACTTGCTTCATTTTTAGTCATGTAATTACAGTAGAGGTGACAGTGTGTATTGATTATCAGTAGGAGGGTAAAAGAAAAAAAAGGTCTGAGCTTGTTTAAATCTGGTGAATAAAAATAATAATTAGAAAATAGATTAGATTGATATAAATCTCTTGTGTCTTCCGTTTTCCTTCATGCCTGCTTGAACTGTTCTTCACCTGCTGGAATGGGATGGGCCATCATTAAGCCTCTCCAAGTCAATATATGAAATTTTTACCTGTAGTAACACTCACTGGCTGTCAGAAAGATTGACAGGCTCACAGGAAACAAATTTCATATCTGTGTGCTGTTTGCTGTCATTTTTAATTTCCCACTTACTGTAGTGACAACACACAGCTATGTTACATCTGGTTTATGCTCTGCAGAACAAGATGGTAACATGTCAGCTGCAGGCAAAGGTGACCAAAGATTCTGACATTGTCAAACAGGACAGGATGTGGTTCTTCATGGACACAGCATTAAATTGTAATTTACTGTTTGATACTTTGCTGCCATTTAATGTAACAAAATGTGAAAAACTGTGAGAAGCATGCCTAGTTTTAAGATACAGCTTATAGATCTAGAAAAGAAAAAAACTGAAAATGTCATCTTCATCTACACCACTGAAGAAGAGGGTAGAAACAGAAGAAAGGTCAAAGGGCAAATTTCATATATAAGTGAAACCACAAAACATTTGAAAGCTTGAAACCTAAAATGAATCACGAAAACATAAAATTAAAAATTCACTTGTATTCCACAAGAAAGATCTGTTGAAGCGCATCGCTTACACGCCAATATTATTGCCATTTATATGAAAAATAGATGTAGTGCATGTATGTACAGTGGGTACAGGATGTATTCAGATCATTTAAATTATTCACTCTTTGGTTCATTTGCAGCCATTTGCTGAAATAAAAAAGTTCATATTTCATGAATGTTCACTCAGGATCCCATCTTGACAGAAAAAAAATACAGAAACATAGAAATATTTGCAAATTTATTAAAAAAGAAAAACTGAGTGATAAGTCTTCAGTCCATTTGCTGTGACACTCATATTTAGGTCACATGCTGTCCATTTCCTCTGATGTTCTGCTCCTTCACTGGAGTCCAGCTGAGTTTAATTAAACTGATTGGACTTGATGAGGAAAGGAAAACACCTGTGCAGGTCAAGGGTCTGAATACTGTCCATACCCACTGTACGTATCTATGTATGCACACATGTATTGGCATTATAAAATGTATGTTTAGCAACAGATAAAGGGTGTAGAAGAGTCAGAGGCCGTGTGAACAAAGGTGAGGATGAAGCTTCATAAAGAATGAAATATGACTTTTTTTTTTTTTTCTTACGTCTAACGCCCACGGACGGTGTTATTCAGACAAATCAATAACTGCGCTCTCCAAATGGTTCACCCTGCATGTTTCCCATTACCTACAGAACAATGTTTTGGGGGCTTTTTGGGGACAAATGAATGACAGATTATATATCAGATCTTCAAACTATTTTCCAGCCAAAATAAATGCAGAGGAAACGGTAAATTGACTAAACATAGAGCTGAATAGTACAAATTGCATTTCAGTATGGCAAGGTGTTTCAACATAAAAGTGATTTTATGTTAAAATCATGTTATGTCCTGACTATTGCTATTACATTCTAGATCTAAAAATATTGACTATCCTAAATGATAATTTCTGATATCTGCATTCACATTCTGACTAGTACGAAGAATAATTCCAGAAATCTTCAATCACATCTTGACGAGTCAAAATGTCCCTGATATTTCTGATGTCTTCACCGGATTCATTATTTGAAGGGTCACACACCTGTAAAACCATTCAAGATACCCTAAACGTAATTATGAGTTATGACTAATAATAATTTTAGATATCTAAATTAAGAAATGTGTGTAGGACCCCTTGTACTGCCACCGAGCTGCCCAAGCAGTTGCCTTAGGAATTTTAGATGTCCTGCTCAAAATTGTTAGAAAATGGCACAAAGAGTTCACCCCTGTGGGATATGTGGAGAACACACAACTTCAAGAACTTGAACACTTCAGAAATCTGCAAAGAATTTACCATCTATTCTCTTCACACAATCACAGTGCACTTAAAAACGCCTATGAAAAGCTCAAAGTTTTGTCATTTAACTATTCGCATTGTCTTATGAGCCGAGGCCCAATGGTGCAGTTTCAAAAATCATTTTTTTTATCATTATTGTATTGAAATTTTGAAATAAACCTGAGACGTTTTAACTAGACAAAATGTTAATTCAAGGTATGAGAAATAGAAAAGCTGACTATGTTCAAGATATTCAAGATATTTCTAATTCATTTGGAAATATCTTAAAAGAAATTCAAACAAGTCAAAGTTATAATTTCCTATATCTCTAAAATACTTTTGCAAAGTCGCTATTTGCTTGCAAGTTATCTGAAATTTAATTTGGACTAGTCTGACCTATGTCTTGAAATAAAGCTTCCATACAACTTAATGGTAAATTTGATATAATTTATACTATTTGTAATGTAATTAGAGATACCTTAACTTAATACGTCTTGTTATAAGCTAATTTTCAATATCTAGAATTTAAGTGTTACTATCATCTCATCTTCCTTTCTCACTAACCCAATTTGATTCTCACCATTTCTGTGTCCAAAATATCCATCTATAGTAAATATGCTTTGCAAAGTTCTGCTGTCCACTCACAAATAGGTTTATTCTTACCTACCTTGCTGTTCAACTTTAGTAAAGAAGAAAAAAATATTGTTTCACTTCTTTTCACACTTTATAGACTATAGAGCACACAGGTGTACTTTGATCCCTCCTTCTTCAGTCTGGTTAATTAGTTCCCGTCTGTCTGCTGCTCACCATCCTTAAACACCACATGGCATCTTTAAAGAACTAAACATCAATCTGTTCTTTAAAGTCCAAAAACACCAGCAGCTTCATTTGATCAGTAACAACAACAACAAAAAAGCTGCCTTCACTTTTTTATGTACTCAAATTGAAACATTCTAAAATACATTTTAGGGCTTCACAAAGTAAAAATAAATATATATATATGTTAATACTGTAGTCATATTTGTTGGAAGCACAATAAAAACCAAAATAAGTTTGAAGAAAGAAACCACTGAAATGTTTAAAGTGGCAAATATATAGTAGTAACTTTTAAGCTTTTCTAGATTGGAACCATTCTATGTTCGGCAGAATGAGTTGCTCAGTTTGGAACATGGTCTTAAGCTAGCTGCAGATAAACCACACTGTAGCAGGCTAGAGTCTATGTCAGAAGGCAACTTCCTCCATCAACAGTCAGAGAACTGGAGGACGTGGAAGGAAGCTGCAGAACACAGAGAAAAGTTGTGTATGTAAAGGGACAACATGCAGATGAGAAAGCTCTCAGCCAGGATTCGATCTTGTCTATGATACAGGCCTTAGTAAAACTTACAACTAGATAAAGACAGAAGGCACATTTTCTTACACAACGATCTCTATTTATGGTGGATAAAGTTCATTCAAATACAATCTGAACATGCTGTTTAATGATGCTTCTCTCTCACTCCTGCTCTCTCTTCATTAAGCATTATCAACCTCTCTGGCCTAATCTCTCTGATATTAGTGTCTGGTCTCTACCACCTAAGTGACTGGCTGGCATTCATTAGCGCTGCGTTTTAGCCAAATCAATCACACTACGCCCTGTCCGCTAGGCTTTCTTAAAATGTCATCCTCAAACTTCTCACAATCAATTAGGCTGGAGATTAATGAGGCCAATTTGCTGCCAACAGGCTGGCCTTCTTTCTCTGCTGAAAAGGCCAGAGAACGATGCCTTTCTTTCAATGTTTCAGGAACACTTCTGGGCTTACATAGTAAGGGACACACAAACTCAAACAGGTTTAAGTGGGGAGATTAAAATGTTATTTCCAGCAGAAAGTAAGATTATTCTGGTTCCGTGGAGAAAACACACACCCACATTGCTGCCAAATTAGTGCTTGTATCATTTCAAATTGTACAGGTTAAAATTTGTGTCCTGTCATTGCTGACCCTGAAATTAACTAATAGGGAGATTCAGTCAAAATGTTTAATGTTAAAATAAAACTTTAATAAAGAAAGGCTAAAGTTGGGGGGAAAATTTAAACAAATGAAGATCAAGGAATAATTTAACACAGACAAATAAGGAGAGATGAGTGAGTACGAAGAGTGGTAGGAGGAGGATCTGACAATGAATGAGGTCTGAGTCCTGGGAGGGGTGATTACTAGAATAGGGACAGGATGAGACTAATTAACTGGGTAACAACAGCTCATGAATCTGGCTGAACAAAATAACAGAGACCTTAACAGAACATAAAATTGGAGTAATACAAATGTAGAGTGGCACAGCATGCAGTTCCATGGTGTGGCACTGCAGGTGCCCCGCATTCAGAGTGTACAATCTTCAACCTGGCTTTGATTCCTGACTTTGAGACCGTTACTGGATGTCTTCAGCAGAACTTTCTCCCTGATCTTCTTCTGTGGAGCTTTCTATGGAGATTGTAAACCATTATGGTCTCATACATCAATGAGGAACCATCCTCTGGTCTACAGGTCCTCAGGTTAACAACAGCTTGCAACCGCCACTAAAACAAGTTTCAAGTTAACAATGCCTCACAATAAGGACAATCTAAGATATGTTCAATAACATAATTGGAAGGAGGTAGAGTATAAAGCTCTACATATTGAAAGAAAAACCACAATAAAAAAAAATTCTCTATCAACCTGAAAGCTACACACACCTTTTCCAGGTGAGAAAGGCTCCACATTGTTTCTGCCACTCCTTATCTCATATCGGATTCAATCTGCTCTGGCTCATATGGTTGTCATAGCGACTCTCCAGGGATTAAAACAAGGTGTTAGGGGATGTCTAATGTCTCCACCTGAAGGATCAGAGCATGGTGTTAACACTCACACACACACATGCACAGGCTCAACATGGCAGCTACACTCAAAATTGTGAGGTGATGCGTGGCAGCTTGTCTTGTTCCAGCTCCATGTTAACACTCACACATGACAACATGATGTGCAGAGCGGACGGAAAGGAGAACAGGTTGTCACGGCGACACTCTTCCTCTGTGTGGTGGCTGTCTGTCAGAGTGAAGCAGGACAGATAAAGAACACATGCGATGATAAAGATGCGTAATAGATACAGCTGTAAGCAGCACTAAGACCAGTTGGAGCTCTGGAACGGTACTTGTTAGTTTCCAGCTTCCATCCCGCTCTGATAGTTTGCTCTGTGAGCAGTGCATAAACCAGTGTGGGCTGATGTATCACCTCTGATCATACAGTAACAAGCTCTGATCTAATGGAAAGATACTGCCGCCTGAATCTGAAAACAAATCATATGTTCAAACTGCTCTATGTCAAACTCTTCCTCTGGTTATTTCCACCACATTGGCCAGATAAATCAAACAATAACAAGTTGACATGCCTTTAAATATTCAGCATTTATCATGCTGACAACATGTACGTACTTGGTCAAAAAAGACCAAAAAATGCATTGTGAATGTGTATAAGCAGTTGTACAAAAATAAGGTGTGGTGATTTTTTTTTCTTAATTTCTGTATCAAATGTTTCCCTGGTTTGACAAATTTCATTTAAATGAACCAGTCATAACCAGGAGGGTCTAGATTGATGATCTATGCTGAGGTTGAAACTATGTGAACCTGTTGTGTTCAAAGATGGGAATAAATATCAATAGTCTTATTAGTAACAGGTCATAAACTAGTTTATGCTCCATCGTGTCAAAGCTGTCATCACTGATAATAAGATGAATCACAATGTAACTATCCTTTGGTATTTAGCTACTTTGGTAATGCCAGACATTTCTTCAGGAAGTACAAACTGTAACTAACTATGTTTTAAAAGTAACCCACACAGTACTGGAAGCAGTTGCATAAAAAAAAACATGGATGACACCAGCGACTGGACCAGAAAATGATCATGCTCTTTGTTTCAATCATTGTTAGGAAAAAACTTTTCGATCAAAACTGAACTCTTCATTCCTTCTCTCACCATGATGCCTTTCATTTGGAGATATTTCAGCAAACATATTCACATGCTCTATTTTAAAGAACATGTTGTAATGTTATTCATGTTGTATATCATATTGTAACGTTATTTCCTCATCAAAAACACACCTGGAGTTTTGCTGTGATTCTCTCATGCATGCTAAAGGATTTTTTTTATTTTATTTTTTTTTTATCTCCCATGGCAACCATTTGGGGTGCCTAAATTCTTGCTCTCATCAAGAAAGAGCAAATTTCCACAAATTTGCATTAAGTGGAAATATTGAAGAAACATCTCAAGACCTCATCCAGGAGACTGAAGCTTGGTCACCAGGATAGAATATGACCTGAAGCTTCCCACCAAATTAGCAACAAAGTGGCATTAAAAGAACAGAGTCAATGTTTTAGAACCGCCATCACTTAGACCTGACCTCAGTGCCATAGAAACAGTACCGGCAGAGCGGAACATTTTACGACTACTTCCTCTGTTCAGCCATGTTTCTCTCCCAGGTGAAGCCACTAAATGAGCCACTGCTGCCATTAAGAGTTTACTTTTTCTGTAGCATAGAAAATCCTAATGGATCAGTCCTGTTTTGTGTCTGTGTGTCTGTTTGTGCATGTCTGTCTGTCTGTCTTTCTCCATTTTAAGCAACAACTTAAAATGGAGAAAACAATATATGCACATTTACAAAGAGGGTAAGATATTGAGCTACACACACATACGCACACACACACACACTACCAGATTCTAGCAGTTGTGGTATCGCATAAACCTGGCTGTGATCTTTAAAGCTCAGCCTTTGGGCTGTATGTTAAATAGATAAAGAGTGGAGCATGTTAGGAATTAAAGCTGCAAGAAACACACAGACACACACAAACCCCAGGGAGTGAACCATGATAACCCAGTCATTATCATACTTTCGTAATTCCATTTAATAACCCAGCTTAGCTGCAGTAAGAGCTGCATGTTGAGGAATAATTGAAGTCTTGTTTGGTGTAAAATCTGAAGCTGAATTAAGAAGAATTACTAGGCTAATGTAAAAGTATGAAATAATTATGAAGAATAATTTGGTATCTGACAATGAAATTATAGGAAATGATTCCAATGACAAATTTGTGGGAAAAAAGAGTATTTGAAAACGTTTTGTTATCGGATTGTAAAGTTTGACAATCCTTTGATTTAGAAGATGACATTATGAATTAAATATCACTGGACAACAAAACTGATAAAAGTAAATTTGCTCCTCCTCAATCTTCACAGTGAATGAGTAAAAGTATTTGTTTACTTTAGTCATGTTACCTGGAGCTTTTCAAATTAATTCTCAATAAAGCATTTGGGGTATTAGATCAATGCCCAAAGTAAAATGAATAAGATACTCTTAAATTGAATATACCACCGGTAGCGGTATTTTATTAATATATATATATATATATATATATATATATATATATATAAAATATATGTATATAAGATTTTTATTTTTATTATAACATTTTTATATTAAAAATGTTAAAAGTTAGATTAATTCTGAGTTGAATGAGCATTATAATTTGGAAATAAAAGGTATTGAGGCCAACAGGCAGGTGCAGTGCAATTGGTTCACATCCCCTTTTGCCAAGTTTAACGCATCAACTGTAGACCTAACTTAATATTACTGGTGTGTAAAAATCCCTTTTTTAAAATAAGCAAATGATGAAGGTTAGTAAAGCCTGTTGGCCTGAAGGAAAACCTGCATAGATATGATTGTTAGATACAAACAAGTTAAAATGTACAAGACAAGATTCAGGTCAAGTTCTACTTGGACTTTTGTTGCAAAATTAGAATACATCTAATTTCTAATGTTATCATTTTGCAAGCTACTTTCTGGTAGTTTGGGATCATTATTCTTTTACATTACTACATTTCCTCTATTAAATTCAAGCCAATTGTGAGGAGTTCATGAAGGTCTAAGTTACTGCAACTTACAAAGTTACATTTAAACACGTCCATACCATCGATCCTTCACCACAGTGCTTGAAGAAACCATGACGTTTGTTCATGTTGCAGCATCCTTTTAATGGAAAGGATTTTAACAAATTGAAAATGTTCATTGTGATGCACAAGCAACATCCATGAAGAACAGTGAAACACAATGAAGCAGCTTCTCTCAGTTCACTGGGGGTTCAAAAACCGAAATGATGGGAAGCTGGAAAAGACTATTGTGTTCAAGTCATGTGAAAGGAGTTAGCACCTCAAAGCTAAGAATGTAAAAGCAGCACAGACGTCCCAAATGCTAATGTTAGCATCCAAAGTTCACATTTTTAAAGATGATCAGACATGAATGATCAGAGCTTCCTGAAACTGTGGAAAGCTGAAAGGATAGAATAACACTTTGCTCCAGTCTGAAGATGGAAGAACCTTCAGACTCAAATGACTGAGCTTACATTCAATCATTTAATAATTAAGCAGCAAAAAGGGTTTGGGAATTTAACATTTTGCTTGTTTTGTTCATAAAATGTAATTAATTAATTACAGACCCCACAATTAATGCAATTAAACATTTTAATCGAGTACCATCACAATTATTTTTTTTTATTCAGGGTTTTGTTGTCTTGTGTTTAATCTTAAGTTTAAACTGGCACAATGATTTTGGTGTAAATGTATGTACATGCTTAATTAAGTCTACTTTATTAAGTGATAATAAACACTTTCAAGTAGTAAAAATGCTGTAAGAATTCAGTTCCACTAAGAGAAATTATGAGGCATTTGGAAATTTTAAAGATAAGAAACAACCTTCAGAACTTATGATAAGTTCATGAACTTTGCGAATGATAAGGGGAGCTACTTCTGATGAGGCACAGATCCCTGCTGATTTAAACAGAGTGCCTCTACAGTGAACATTGTGATCAGTATATTGATCAAAAATATATTTCCACATGACCTATAAGGACACATGATGCAGATGGTTTCAGGTATACTAATACTGGAATGCATTTAACCAGGCGTGTTTTTTCTTTAAATTGAGGCCATTCTCCTTGCCCCCCGATTTGGAGTCAAAAGGGGGTTAAGTTAAAGTGCTCCATAAGTAATAGACCACAGAAATGTTTAAATGTTTATCTCTACTGTATACTGTGAGGTGCTGGAAATAACAGTAACAGTCTATTGTCATTGCATAAAACTGATCTCAGGAGCAGTGATACAACGAACCCTGTAAACTTCACCTGTATATGGAGCAAATCTTTAAGCAAAAACAGACCACCTCATAAGGGAGGTAGACCAAAATAGCAAACATCATACATGACGATAAAATGCATTTTGTTTGATTTTACAAAGGGACTGTAGCAGTAAAATATTTTCAACTGAGAGTACGATGTATTTTTTTTGCATGTTCCTGCTTATAAAGTGTAGTGAAGAACACATTGCAGTGGTTATGATGTTGTTTTATAATACTGAGAAACATCGTCATTCATACGAAAAGTATCTTCAACAATCTGGACTGAAAGGGCTCTAATCCTTCAAATAAACACAAAACACAAGTAATTTCATGTACAAAAACACCCCGAACATTTGCCTATAATATGGTAAACCATATTTTTAAAAGGATTGTATGGTGTTAAAGGCTTACTGTAAATTAAAGTGGAATTTAGAGGATTTGTGTATTTACTACATTGGGTAAGTAGGGTAACAATAATTAAAGGAATTTGTAAGCATTGAATAATTCCTACCTGTAATATGTGGCTACCCAGGTGAGGTTCGAAGATCTCAGAGGCAACGGCACTGGGACTCCTCCTCCGCTGAGTACCGATAGCTAAACGAACGAGTTCACACACAACAAGAGAGAAAGCACAGGACAGGACAGAAGGAGACTGGTGAGACTCAGACACATTGATACGAGCAAAGCTACATCCACACACAAATATGTGTCCTCACACACACAAACACACACACACACACACACACACATTTATACAGCCTAGCATGACAAACACACATGGCACAAGACAAAAGGAACCAGTGAGGTCATCTCTGAACAACCTAACATTCCTTGAAAGATTAGCACTATTAGCTGTTCTCACTGTGATATTGTTGCTCACATTAATGAGGTGATTAAGATAACCAGCAAGAGAAACATCTGAATAAAACTTATGACATGTGTGTGAAAGGAAACAAGGAGAGCCGTTAAATGCAGAGTGAAATATGTTTCATAGTTAGGATGGCTTAAAAACTGACCTTTAAAGGTTTATAAAGACAAAGACATAAAAATGTTTTGTGTGGAAGTATCTTTCTGGTGTCACAGCCTAACCGACTAAACCATTAAACATGCTCTTTAAACAACTCTTTATTGCTTGCTTTCATAGTAGTCAGAAGAAATGCATTAGGGAGACCCAATGTTCTTAAAATACACTTTGTAATTCCTGTTTTATCAACACATTCCAACCAAAAACAGAATTTTAAGAAGATATTGCAATTTAGTGCAATTTCATTAAACATACTTAACCTTTCATTAGAAGGAAATGAAAGGGACATGGATGATGCTTTATAGCTTTTTAAATTTTATCCTCATGCCAGAAGTAGATGAGACAAACAGGAAGTTCAACAGCCAAGCAGGGAGCATGACCATCTGAACAATCTGGCCTCTGGTAAAACTCTTCTTTCTTAAAGATGACAAAATGGACACAAGTGGAAAGCACAAGAATTATGCTAACAGGTAAACCGTTTCAACTGTACAGCTGAGTCTCAGACTTAAAGTGATTACAGAACAAAAGCAGCAGATTAAAGGCACCGAGTTACATTGATGTTTGTTCACTGGAATGCCCTTTGGAAGTGCTCAAAGCCAAGTCCACCCTCAGGCCTTTATTTGGCTGACAGACTTTTAACATCTCTTTGCAGGGCAGCACCAAAACAAAACAAAACAAAGCAAAAATAATTAATGTATAGAAATATAGACTAAGAAAAGTTGAGCCTGATGAGAGGAGCAAAACAAGGTGTAATAAGAGAACACAAGGAATGTTTTTGGACCTTTCTTAAAAATCAGAAAGACAATTCAAGCAACAAACAAACAGAAGAGAATTTCTTCTGCCCCGAGGTCATTTTCCACTCGGCACGATTTCCATTCGCATCGTCCCTGCAGATCTCATTACACTGCATTTAAAACACTGACATAAATGCTAGGAAAACATTTTTAGTAGAGGTGAGTGGTATGTTAATGAAGCAGAATAATGTTGAATTAAGGCACAATCAAGCCACTTTGAATAAAAGCAGAAAAAACAAAAACCTCAATAGTCAAGAAGGTTGGTGAGGCCAAACGACGGAGCTCAATGTCAGAGCATATCTAATAATCCGGAATGACAAACTTCAAGGTAATTATTTCAACTGTACAAGTGAGAAGGTGAAAGAAAGAGGGTCAAGATGATCATAGTAAGCAGTAAGAAAAGCCAGAGGAGGACAGAAAATCATAAATGAAAGTAAAGCAGATGAAGTTGGAGAAAGCAAAGGATGGAGGCAGTGCCTGGAGCAGCAGCTGCTGCCATGATGCACAAAGTAAAGAGCAACAACTGACCCTTCTCTCAAGACCTTCATTGAAAATAAAAAGTCTGAAAAAATATATAAATTACCACCCCGCCCCTCGTACTTAGTAGGTCCACATTCTGACGGAGCGCCCTCTACTGGCAATCAAATGTTTTGAAAGATTTTTTTCCAAAAAAAAGAAATTCAAACCTATTTATCGATGCACCATAATGATTGTGCTTTTCATGATAAAGCAGAAAATGTAATGTTGAAGCGACATCTTAAGGGTGAAGTAAAGATGGATTACAGACTAAAATTAATGATGTACTTAGAATTATAACTCAAACAGTCAAAGGAAACGCTAAGCAAATGGGGTTAAAAAGCCTTGACTGAAAGGAACTAAGCCATTCAGGTAATTATATTAGAAAAAAGTAGGAAGTCAGATTAAGAACTTCGGAATAGAAGTGACATTTACTTTTTTAGTTTTGGTGGAGACCGATTTATATCAGTTGCAACTATCTGCTTGACTTTTTAATATTATATATATATTAAATTATATATATAATAAATATTTTTCCAGTAACCAATTTGACTACAGATAAAAACATGAATCTTGCTGGAATTTAAGTCATTTAATTCTGATATTGTTCTTCAGGTGAAAGTTCTTATAAGTTCAGGTTTACAAAAAGGGCTTTACCGATTACATTTACAACAAGCACACAAGAAGTAAACATAAATACCTATAAAACTATTAAAAAAAACCCATCAAAACCACAAAACAGGTCAAATGCAGATTCAGAAAATACATTTTAAGTAGTCAAAGCACATTGAGCAATGAGTCTTTAAAAGTTTCCTAAAATGTCTGATGTTCTCAGCAGATCTAATTGTGCAAAGCAGATTGTTCCAGGGAATTGGGACAGCGACTGCAAATGCATGATTACCTGTTTGGATTAACTTGAATCTGGGAATGGCTTTTGATTGGGTGTGAATATGTCATGGAGATAAAGCAAGTTCGATTATGGAGAGCCTTCATCACTAACAACAAGCTTTTGGAATCAATCCTGTATGTGAAGCTGACATATTCTTTTACACATTGTAATATAACTGTGCATCATCTGCATAGTTATGGTTACTTATGTTGTTGTCTGTTATGATCTGAGCATAAAGACAATAAAAAGGAGAGACCACATAACCGAACCCCACACATGACTATTTTGTCTGCTCCTATGTAGTCACCCATTGACGCAAAGTACACCCTGTCCTTTAAGTATGACTCAAATCAGTCAAGTGCTGTACCAAAAGGTCACAGCACCAGAATGTCCAGAGTCTGACCTACATGGAGAATATTGGGACTTGAATTGAGATAAATCTGGTATTAGATGAGTTCTGAAGTGAAAGGTAAGGAATACAAGTAAGCAAAAGTTTTGTAGGAAGCAGTGATGAACCATGGTGAAGAAAAGCTCTTAAGACGACCAGCAGATAGCATGAATGATCGAGATGAGAGAAGAGCAGTCACCATGATGTCAGATGTAACCATGTAGTTAAAGAAGAATAAAAAGGGCAAACATGATGTTCAGAAGTGTCAAAACTGTACTTTACTGTTTGAGTAAAACAGCAACTTGTCATTTGTTATTGTGTCAAAGTGCATCAAGAAGGTAATCTCAAGAGTATAGACTAAGAAAGACAGGCTAAATTACATGCAGAAAAAGATTATTTATTGAAATAAGATAACAATGTTAAAGCAACTGGGAAAAAAGCAGATGACTTTTCAAAATGTGATTGTATTCGTTTAACTTTGTTGTGCTGATGAGAACATAGAAACGAATACCTAGCCACGATTGAAGAAATCTCTAAAACACCATTCATAATAAAAGTAAAGCAAAGTAAAAGTTCAGCAAATACAAGAAATTCAATATTGTTCATAAAGCAACTAAATCAAAACCTATCAGGTAAGCCTGCATTGTATACTTACAATCTCAGAAAGGCGAAGAAAGCAATATATTACGGAAATAAAAAGATTCAAATCCATCACAACAGAAAGAGCATGAACTATATCAAGGTAATGAGTTAAAAGTAACCAGACCATCACATGGAAACAGCAGAACATTTAGATACAGTCACACATTGCTGCCCAGCACTTCAACCACAGACAGAGAAATATTCTGGCCAAAGAATTTATTATTATTTTTTGTTTCAATTAGCTGTAGGTGATTATGCGAAATCAATTGTATGAAGAACAACAGACAGTCAAAAGTAGACAATCAGTTACTTGAACACACACATTAAGTTTAATGACATACATAATGCAAAAGCTTTCTTGTGATGTTGGAAGAGAATGAACTCTTTGCCGTCCTGGTTCTGAAAGCAGATTATTTTCCAAATCTGCTTTTCGCTCTCCAGCTGTTACTGTAGCAAACGTTCTAACCACTGCCAGTTCTTTTCTACAACTGGGTCAAGCCACGATATAACGAGAGAGCTTCTATGTGCCTTGTCAATTTCTAACATAATACATAGTCTAATAATGTCTTCCTTTAAGTATTAAAAGCCCAGTGGACATCAGAGATGACTTTTGCCATAGTTTTTTCTCTGTTAAACATGGTCCACAAACTATTGGCATTGCTTCTTCCCAGCTGGCCATATTTCTTTACTCTGAACTCACATTTGGTCTTGAGAGGTTTTGCGAGATTTTCTGACATCTGAACATCCGTGAGTGAAATCGGTTCATGTGTGGTGTTTCTATTGCTGTGGCTGAACATCACACACTGCACAACCAAATCTTATTCTAATCTTTGTGCTCATCAATGAAACATTCACAGATAAGGAAGATGGTTGTTTCTTTATTGAAAAAGACAGAAATCCTCCATCATTTCTAATGGCAAGCATGAGGTGATTTTTCAAATACCCAATCTTTGTTCAATAGAATGTTTCCTGCTAAAACGTTTAATCATAGTCTCATCTGACCAAATCAAGAAACAAAGTTTAGGCCAGTGGTGCCCAAAGTTGGTCCTGGAGGGCCGGCATCCTGCATGTTTTAGTTTTATCCCTGGTTTAACACACATGGATCCAACGATGGCTCATTAAAAGGCCTAAGAAGAACATTGACATGATGAAAAGGTTGTTGGTACGACCAGGGAGAGAACTAAAACATGCAGGATGCCGGCCCTCGAGGACCCACTTTGGGCACCCCTGGTTTAGGCTAACTGAATTTGACAGAGTTGTAATATTAACCCTATGATACTGTACTGTTTAAGGGGTACTTTTCAGAACCAAGATGTTTTACACAGTTTCTGTGTCCAGTCTCGGAACAGAGATCATCAAGTTAAATTGACCTTAAGTCTGGAATATCAATTTATGACATGCAATAGTGTAAATAAAATGATGTCTTCTTTAAGGTTACTAGATGTCTGTCCAATGTCCAGTTTTGTTACCATCTTAACAATATTAAAAATACATGGAATCTTAATATCATATCCCCACTAACCAAACAGCAAATTCTTAGCAAATCCCATGTTAAAATAATTAAATATGATACATTGAACCCCACCTGAGTCTGAGGAGGTACAACAGAGCTTCAAGACAAGATGGCAAAAAAGACACTAATTAGCAAGCTAGGAAACAGTCTTCTCCACTGGTCTACAGTAAAAAAGACCAATAAAAATGCAACAACCAGTTCAAGCAGAGGCTCTAGAGACTGCTATGCTATGGCTCACAGCTCTGGCTACCTGCCTCCAGAGGTTTATTAGAGAACCAGAAGCTAGAAGTAGAAGTATGCACAATTTCAAGTCAACTCTATTTGACAGGGTCATAATATTAGAGTAGACACTCAGGTGTGTCTTCTGTATTCTGAATAAAGATATAGAAAGAGGAGAACCTGACAGTTGACCACAACATCTGAGAACAAGATCCCCTGCACATCAAATAGCAAATACTGATTCAAGATTAAGAGCTGGACTAGTGCTGGTTAGGATTAGAAAAAAAATGTCTGGTTTAGGCATTAAGGTACTTACTAAAATGAATGCAAGTCAATACAAAGTCTTCAGTTTGTAGAAGAACAAGTGTGCGTGTGCGTGCGTGCGTGTGTGTGTGTGTGTGTGTGTGTGTGTGTGTGTGTGTGTGTGTGTGTGTGTGTGGGTGTGTACACTCATCCTTGCTGCTGCCTTTTCACTTGGTCGAGTGCCAGCTGGTAAGTGTTGAAGTCAAGGACGAGAGAGGACAGAGACTGAGGCGAAGCAGCGCAGAGACAACAGGGTGGAAGAAAAATGACCACAATGGCCTAACATTGAGATGGATTAGGAAAAGGTCAGAAGGAAGATTGCAAGTTAAAGTAGTGACAACATGTTGTTTCTTTAGGTGACATTAGTTTGCTGGGGAAGGCATATCACCAAATAGGTTAAGTGAAATTCATAATCTGATGCAATATGTGAAACTATATTCAAGGTTATCATTATTTCTTGAATAGCCTTTGTGGATGTGAATCACATATAATGTCTTGTAACTTCTGTTTTATGCTGCTGCCTGTCATTTCTGGGTCTCCCTTGAAAAGGAGTTATTTAATCACAATGATGCCAACGGCCTAAACAGCCAAAAAATATAATCTGGATTGGGACAAAATGTTACATTGCAGAACCAAGAGATTAAACCCCCCTGGAGTTACATGGTTGCTCATGCAGGCACAAGCAGTCAAAAACCACAAAATTGTGCTTCTAGAACAGGGGTGCCCAAAGTCGGTCCTAGAGGGCCGGCATCCTGCACGTTTTAGTTCTCTCCCTAGACTAGCAGACCTTTTCAGCATGTCACTGTTCGTTCTTCTTAGGCCTCTAATGAGCCATCATTTGATCCAGCTGTGTTAAACCAGGGAGAGAACTAAAACATGCAGGATGCCTGTCCTCGAGGACGGACTTTGGGCACCCCTGCTCTATAACAAGGGATTAAAGAACAAAGAAGACAAAAAGAAGTTGTAACAGGCATTTCAGTGGACCCCTGAATTTCACAAGGGTTAGGGTCCACAACAGACCACGAAAAGGTGACATCTGTGACAACTTGCGACCCACTCTAAAACGGCATAGTTCAAACACCAAATATCACTTAATATTTTTTAATACGCACAGTGGAAACTACCTCAGAAAGTAACATGGTTAGTTCCAGACCACTGATGGCCTTTATTAAGACATCTTCATCCATGTAGAGAGATGTTTTCATCAACCTCCCAGAAACATGCATAAAACATTTGAACAACTTTTCAATAATGTGTTCAGTGGTGTAATTATGTCACCCAAAATGAAAAGACTTTTACATCCAGATTTAAGATTGTGTGTCCATGATGAGATGTTTTTCTGTCTTCTGGTTGTACTGGTGTCTTGTCTACTCCTATATTACCAGAGCATGATCTTTTTAGGGAATAACCTTTATTCAGCAACCAAAGGATTCTTGTCTGACTTTATGCCAATATGCTTCTTTGTGTATCATATTGAATCAGCGTGTTCAAGGCTGACATGAAATTAGATTCTAATTCTGGTGAAGGCAAATTCAACTTGGAGGGCTTGATATGTCCGCACAGAAGCGTTTCTGTTTCTTAGTGTTTTGGTGACGGGTGTTTGTGCTGTCAATCCAAAACCTCATGAGATTTAAGGCTTCTCTGGTGTCTGAATTTGTCAGTGTACATGATTGGCTTCCCATACACCCGTCCCCCATTACCTCCTCTCGTCTCACACACACGCACGTAAACATGCACACACACACGCAGACACAGAAAGCAGTTCAGTGAGGCAGGATGGTATTGACACTGTGGGAATACAAGGAGCAGACAGTAATTAGGAGCCAGTCTACTGTACCATAGACACACACACAAGTCAGATTTATTCTAGGGGCATACACACACAATGTAATTAGGTAGGGGCACTAATGCCCCAGTGGTGAACTGAACAAGCCCCTGAATACCCGCATTGGGAATGCCTGAAGACCATAATATGAGGGAAAGGGGTGTGAACAGACACACACGCACGGTAATTAAGTGGCAGCCTACTGGGCGTGAAGGGAACAAGGCGGTGGAAGGCCACAGTGGGAGTGTACTTGAACCAGCAGTAGTTAGGATTAACATGAGTCTACCTGCCTGAGCTGAACACGACTTCCTGTCGTGTTTCCCACCATCATTTTCTTCCCCCTTAAAAATGTTTGGGGGTTTGTCATCTGCTTCATTCACGTGTTTTGTTTTGAGAATTTTTTTTTTCTTTTTTTACACCCAAATCCAATGAATTTGGATCATTTCTTTAATTTCTCCTGCTTTACAGTTCAAACTCCATCTGTCATCCTGCTTGTTAGTGTGGATGTGTGGGTTTATTAATCCTGTGTGATGCAGGGGGAGGATGACGAGGTCTGACCCACAGCAAAGAATCGTCTGTGTACAATTAAAACTGTTTTTTTTCCCCCTATTGAAAATATTATTTTTGACACACACTATCTTTAACTCTCTAAATATGCAATGTTGCTGTGGTTTTATCCAGAAAGAAAAAAACTAAACAAAACATGATTTCTTCTTGTAAATACAACTATTGCCATGTTATGTGTGATGTATTTGAATACTTTAAGTTTGATATCAAATTTCATATTTCCTGAAAAGCATAAAGCATAATCTGTCCTCTTCGGAAGTATCTATGTAATGATGCTAAGTGTGTTTTTGAAAGATAAAGGATGGGTTTAAAATCAACAAATGTCATTCAGTATTTATTTATTTTATTATTTTGTTATTTTTCACCTTTCCAAATGCAAGAAAAAAAAAAAAACACACAATGTTGACAAAACTCTAAATGGCAAACATAAGAGAGAAAACCTAAGAATCCAGAAAGGATTATTAGCAATATTTAAATATTAAAAATAATATTGTTAATATTATTGACAATATTTAAATTCCTATCAATGGCTGGAACACAAAGTGTAGAATGAAAAGAGTGTTTAGGTAAAAGTACATACCTGCACTACCTTCATTTTTTTTATACCTGCATGATTATCAAAATCAAAACAAGAGAATCTTCCTGCACATGTTTGTAAAACAAAAGAGTGCTTTTATTGAAATAGAAAATAGAAAACTGTAGATTATTGCAAACAACAGTACTAATTCTACCCTTAGTGTGGTACAGCTAGAAATCGACATTAGGTTAGTTTGTCATTTTAATATTGCTATTTGGGATTTTAACTTGAGTTAGCATACATGTGAAGATATTAATGTTATGTCTGAAAAAAAACATTTGTAATCATCTGCAATGTAATCTTTAGCTGTTCTCCATGCATCCCATGATCTGAGTAGTGAATTAGTTGTTGTCTAACTTTTAAAACATAATAATTAATAAAGAAACATTTTTATAAGTGGTAGTTTTGGATGCTAACCATTAGAGCATTTTAGTCTGACAAAAAAAGTAATTAAGAATGACTTTCTGACTGTGCCAGGCAGAATAAATGAAGGGAGCAGGAATACTTCTATTCTCTTCAGTGTTAATCTGCTCTTAATTTGTCTGGACTTTAACATGAGGCACAGTGAGCTGCAGGAGTTTAAAGTGAACCTGTTAGTCATTAATTTACCAGACACAGAGGTGAATAAGGCCACATGTCTTCATTATTCTCTGTCACACTGTCACCACATATAATAACTCCAGTGTAGAACTCAGCGTTTGTGGGTGTGTGTGTGTGTGCGTGTCATAAAAATACTGTTGATTTAAAGGAGGTATGCTTTTATCGTTTGTGGGATGGAGAATGTGACGTTCTTCGATCTGTTCCTTTAGCAGAACAAATACAGTGTGCGGTTCTGTTAACTTATCTGTCAAGTAGAAAGGTTGGTTGTCTCAGAATAATGTTTCTATGGAGACCGGGAAAAGAGTTTTAGGCGATTTTTTTATTTTTATGTATAACAAATCATTCAATTGAAAAATAAAACTATAATTAGTCTAATAAGAAAATATTAATACAAAAATATGTATATATATTAAATACATAAAGAATATAAATATATTTGCCATGTGACGGACTGGCGACCTGTCCAGGGTGACCCCACCTCTCTCCCGTTGACAGATGGACAAAGGCACCAGGACCTGTCATGACCCCAGTGGGATAGTGTGTAAGAAAATGGATGGATGGATGGATAAATATATTCAATAAAGTTTCTGCATGTTTTATATCTTTCCCTCAATAGAATATAACAGATTATTTGTTAGACAGTTTATAGGTGGACCAAGTGTTGGTGGATGTCAGTGGTTTGAGTGCAGCTGTGGTCTCTGGCCCCACTGTACATGTGGCATTTAGAACAGCTGTGCATTTCTTCAGACAGCAACAGCAGCACTGGGAGGAGGAGGTGGAGGAGCTCCATCTTTTCACAGATTATCTGTCATATTATACTGTCACCACAGTGAGAGTTTTAACAAATAAAACAAACTAATGTTTCAATTGTTGACTGTGTTCTTTGACTTTATAGTTTTGTCTTTTTTATGATGTAAAGCACTTTGATCAGACTTGTTGTTGAGATATGCAACATAAATAAACTTGATTGATTTAAATATGTGAAAAAAAAAATAAATAAATGAAAGTTACATATAGCAGCTTTAAGGGCTGTTTTCAAAAGGTCCCATTGAGCCTCACTGGGACTCATATCCTGTTTCACTGAATGGGCCTGATCACTGGCAGGAAGCAGAATATTTTATGACTGAGTCAGATTTCAAGGAAAGTGTGTATCTTATGGATCTTTAAATAAAGTAGCCAAAAAGGTGAATGACTTTAAAATGGCACTGGTAGGGCGTGCCGTGGTGGCGTAGGGGTTAGCGCGACCCACATTTGGAGGCCTTGAGTCCTCGACGCAGCCGTCGCAGGTTCGACTTTGCCCTTTAACTATTCTGTTCATTTAGCCTCCTAGAACCTGATATGTGAAAGGTTTACCAAAAATGACTTCAAAAAGTACATTTATACCAATTCATCAAATAAAGGTAATTGCTGAAGACAAACTGCTGCATATTGTAGAATGCCTGCCCACTTAGTGTTTGCTTTTAATTTAGATCAGTATCTCCAATCCTGGTCCTCAAGGCATACAGCCCTGCATGTTTTACATCTTTCCCTGCTTTAACCACCTGATTCAGATGATTGCATTTCAGCAAACACCTGTCAATTGAAATCGCCTGGACTGAAGCAAGAAAACACCTAAAACATACAGGGCAGAGTGAAAACCCTGCTTTAGATTATGAGGCAGTGTGTGAGGCTCATGTCTCTGTAGTCACTGACACAAAATCTGATACGTGTGGATGACCCTCGTTTAGCATGAATTACAGCCTAATGTGTAGTTACACAAAGAACCCTATTCCAGCAATAAAACTGAAATTTGAATAGAGCTTTGGAATCAAACATATGTACCATATAAAAACATGCAGGATTAACACTGGCTAATTTTCATTAAATTCCATAACAAACTATATTTCATTATCATGGAGTTTTGTAGACAAAAATTGTCTTGCTTATGTCAGAGGACAATTGAAAGACAAGGATGAATTTCTAGAAAGGTCACAGCAGGACAAATAACCACTTTAGGGCTGAAGTGATTCTTTGAGTGATTCGAGTACCTCGATTATTAAAATTCCTCGAGGACAATTTATCTGCTTCGAAGCTTCATTAAATTATATTTTATTATTTAGCACACCGTGTTCCGGCCAGGTTATAACTTCCGTTGCGCAGAGTTCTCACTTTCGCCTGAGTTGTTAGTTGTTAGTTGTTAGCCTGCTAAGTGTTAGCAGCATAACGTCCAGTTTTCAATTTCGGCCTGGGAGGATTTTACTGATTCATGATAATGTCCGGGTTTTGTCGTTTTTCCGGGGACCACTAAGCGTCCTTAAAATGACTGGCATGATGTCTGGAGTACGGCAGCTTTTCTCCTCCTGGAGCTGCTGCCTGGTGGCAGTTCAGAGCGAATAGGAAGAGCGCTGAAGGTGTATTTATACAGGTGAGCGGATAGACTGTACACTGCGGGCGGCTGTGCTTAGATAATTAACGTAAGTGTAGCTTTATGGACGAACCGGAAAATTTACTTCATATCCTCCCGGTTTCAACAAATGGGTGGCGGAGCTGATCATGGCGGCACGTAGCTGCTAGATGTTTCTGTGTGTGACGAACGAAGGTGTCAAATCCCGTCGCTAACATGAACACAAAAGCTATAAATGTCTGGGCAAGGTGAGAGTTCATCTATTAAATTGACTGAAGATGAATACATAAACAAAAAGCTGGAGTATAGACATTTTTGTAAGCGTATTTGTGAGCCTGCCTCTTTATTACTGAATTAAATCTAATTTCAGATTCTTGTTTTACTTTTCTTCAGGTTAACTTGGAAAGTGAGCTGTTATTGTTACGAGTTAATTTTCTAAACTACAGAAGTTATTGTTAGGGATGCGCAACTGTGAAAATTTGGACTGATGTTGATATGCGATAGCAACACTGCTGTTATGTTAGATTTACCAATGTTTTACTTAATTTTTTTATCTGATTACTCGATTAATCGTAAGAATTATCGATAGATTTCTCGATTACTAAAATATTTGTTTACAACAGCCCTAAAACACTTGTTTAGATGTAATGCCATATTTTAATGTACAGCATATCTGACCTTGGGTGACAGCAAAAGACCACACCAGGTGACAATCCTGTCAAATAGCAATGAGAGATCAAGGTTATAGTTTGCATTGACCAACCAAACAATAACAGACTGGAAAATATATGTCTGGTCTGATGAGTTTCAATCTCAGTATCAACATTCAGACAATAAGGTCAGAATTTGACATAACTTGACATATAAGAACAGAGTCACTCTGCTTTGAATCACTGGGTTTGGTGGAATGGGAGACATTTGGGAGATATTTTTGACTGACTTTGTGTCCATCATCAAATAAACATCAACACCTTGATGCAGACCATGCCAATCCCTGTCTGACCACAGTGCAACCATTTATTGGTTTAAACATTTGCAATGGCTCTTAAGAATTCTTCCAAATTTGTGTTGCTTCACTAATGGAGGAAAAAAAACAAAACTAAGGAGAGCGAAACATTAATTAGACAAAACACAAATGGCAGAAATTGACAAGTGTACGGCAAAGAAATGTGAAAAAGAGCAGATTAAAGAAGCAAAGTAGAGGGCTGTCAGAATAACAGAGAGGTTTATTAGATCTTGTTAAAACTTGGCACCAACACTCATCCTGGGCCATTTGATCGCCAGCAGACAGCTCTCAGGACAAGTGTTCACAGCTTGCCATAATATGCCCTCAAAAACGTCCTTGCAATAGGAAGCGCCAGGTCAGAGCACAGCATTAGATAAAGATGTAAGACAAATTGGGAAACATAAAAGGACGGTTTGGAGGAGGGATGGAGAAGTGCAAAAAAATGAAAAGACAAAAGGACAGAGGAAAAGAAAAGAAATAAAGCTGGGTCAGAAAGAGATTAATGGATTTGAAAATGGCTGATTCTGGACAAGTTCAACAAAGAAGAGCTGGAAGAGAAACACGGCTGGAAAAGAGGTGAGAGAAAAGCCTAGCAGAGTCATTGTAGAGATGGCATCTTTCCCAGAAGGAAAGGAAACTGTACGGTCAAACCACTCAAACTAAGCACTGGGTTAACAAATGAACCTCATTTTAAATGACACATTGTATTATTATTATTTCACTTTGGGTTATCGGTGTTCTGTCTTCGAGATAGTGTCTCTATTATACCATTTGATACTAAGTGATATCCTTAGATAGCTGGTGATCTGTGGCCCTTTTGATGGACACTTCATCTGTTATCAAAATCCATTGTTTTAAAAACTATTGTTAACTGTGCATTTTTTGTGGTTATTGTTAAAAAAGGAGTTGGCTTAGCCTAAAATCTAAAAACGTTGTGACACAGAGAACAAGGGAGGAGCAGGGTTTCAGTCGTTAAAATGGAACATCTTATGTTTTCAGCTAACACACTGGACATGTCCAGAGGAAAAGAATCGATGATAAAAAAAAAAAAAAACTTTACTTGTGCAACATAACCCAACATAACCCAGCTTTTATCTGGAGCTAAATATTTAGCTTGGATCTAAATATCTAGCTATAAGCTAAATATCTAGCTTATATTTAGCTTACCTTTTTATATTTAGCTGCAAGGTAAATATTTAGTTTGAAAATTAAGTTTAGTCTGGAAAATAAATATTTAGTTAGCAAAATAAGTATTTAATTTGGAGCTAAATATCTAGTACAAATATACATATTTAGCTCACACAAACATTTAGTTAGAAATTAAATACTTAGTTTTGTAACTAATTAATTACTTTCCGGATGGGAGGAGGCCTAGGGGGAGCTTTATAATCTAGAAAAGGAAATAGAATATCTTCAAACTAGCATGGGAACAGATGACCTGGAGGAGGAAAAGTGGGGAGAGGCCGGTGCAAAGACCTCTGCTGAAGCTGTTGTGCTCTGAACTGGTTTTGTATCAGCAGTTAAGATGGTTTTACAGAGACATTAAATGATAAATTTAGTAGGATTTCTTTCTGTGAAAACCAGAAAGAAAGTTCTGGATAACAGTCGAGTAATTTGAGCAGAAGTGAATAGTACAGAGAATTGCAGGGTTCAGTCATTATTTTCTATCATTTGACCTCAACCACCTGAGCAGAGTATACCTTTGGGATACAATGAACAGAAGGGGACATTTCCACTTAACTAAGAGCGCTCTACATTACAGCAAAATGCACTTCAGTGTGGGACTGAGTGGACTTTTAGCCTCCACTCTCCAGCCTAACGCTTTCACACACATAGATAATGAGATGAATATCATCACTACAAGGAGATGGAGCTAAATCAAATAAAGATGTTTGTATCATGACAACATGTGTAACAGTGATCTTTTATAAATAACATAAAAAGATGAGGACTTTACCTTTATTTAAAATGTTGCTGCTAATGGGTATCTGTTAGTTTAAAACAACCCGAGTTCTTCCTTCCTCTTTGCAGAGATGATTGTGTTGATTTTTGAAACACAGCAACATATGATCGAAAAAAAAAAAAAAAAGCACATATCAACCCTGCTGTCACCACCTTTAAAGCTGCAGCTTTTTGCACATCTGTTCACCATTTTCTGCAGGGATTTTTTTTCATTCACTTGGCAAAATTAGAGCAGCACTACTGCCAAGATGGTAGTTTAGAAAAAATGATTCAGAATTTCGTTGAAAGATTCAATATAAATGACATGATGTGGCCTTTATCTGGTTCTAAGATACTTACTGTACATGAAACTTTGAGCCTACAAAATTACAAACCACAAGTTCCAAAATTTCATTATAAATCCAACAAATCGGAACATTTTGCATCAGACTGAGCAGGCAGAGTTTCTATTCACCATCTGTAAACAGGTCATGTGTTTGATACAATCCTAGTCAATAAATTAGAATATTATTGACAAGCCCATTTATTTTAGCAACTTTATCACTAAGTGAAACAGATTATATAAATTGACTACACACAGATGGATGTTTGAAAACTATTGTTTTTGTTAATTATCATGATTTTCCACTTACAGCTAATGAACCGATCAACAATATAAAAAATAAGAATTAAAAATCAGAAAAGTGGGCTTTATTAAGGTCTGTTCAATATGTGCTTAATTTTTGTGAATAGATGCCCTTAATCTGACAAACACAACTTATCTGGGTGTATGCTACAACATGACTGTAAATCACAGAGAACTACACTAATCAACATCTAATAAACTAATCTCTATTTATATAAGATGTTCAAACAAAATATTTAATATTACTACAAAAATAATTCTGTGGTTCATGCCCTTTAACTGCTGGACTAGTAATAATTTATTGTATCTGATACAAAACATTGAGTGAATATAGGAAATCGTCTCATACATAGCAAGGCATCGTTTTATAGAAATATCTGCCTCTATACTATGTCTGCTTTTACATTCTGCAAAAAAGGCAACACTTTGATTGCCATGGTATGATTTCAAATGTAGTTCTTGGTTATTTTTTTTAAAAGGAATACTTAATTAGTGAAAACAAAAAGTTCATTTTATTGAACTATGCATTAACACCTTCAACAAGCTGTTATTTTTCTAGGCTATCAATAATATTCTTTTCCATCTCTAGCTTTATTTTGCCTCCTTTATTCTGTCATACATTTCACTAACTTTCTTTCTCATCTCCTGGTTCTGTCATATGTGAAAGGTGTATAATCACCTGCAGACCTTCGTGCCTAACTAGCCTCCACCCCATACAGGCATAAGCACTTTTGTGTGCGCAGATGGCGGTGTGACGCTGACTAATGTGATGCTGGTACAGACATGTTGCCATTAATCGATTAGCATCGCATCTCAGCAGCATGAGTGCACACACATGCACTGGTTCAATGGTTGCCATGAAATCAAAAAAGTAAATGAAGAAAAACCTTGGTTATAGAAAGAAGGGGAAAATATAAGTTAAAAAATGTTTCTCTTACAGACACTGAAGGCAGCAGGTACGGTTGCAGTTAATATCTTTCTGCTGCAAATAAAGTAGATATCTCCAGCCTGCATCACACCAAGATAAACAAAATGTATTGAACAAAACCATTTTTCAGCACAATCCTATCTGCTCTGTTTCCTATCAGAATAAACACATTCTAATGATATTGTACAAAAACAATTTACAATGACTTATGATTTAGTTTTATCACATGACTGTTATGTTTATTTCAACTCTATATGCAAGTGCAGAAATGACTAGTTTATGTCTTTTATGCTCTGTGTTTTATCTTAAGTGTGATGGTTTATAAGCAGGAGTCATTTAATGTTATTCTTAATGTATTTTCTAGTGAATATCTTATTCATTTAAGTATGTGTAGCAGATCTTACAGAGGTAAACACATTAATATCAGGTTCCACATAAGCATTAGGTTGCCCAGCCTTCCGTGTGTCTTGTGTTGCCAAATTAAAAAAAATAAATAAATAAATAAAAAAAATCATGGCCTATTTTCCAGTTCACTACTTGCACATTAAAAATAAATTCTTTTCACCAGTCTAAGTACATTTTGCAATTTTACCATGACATCCACAGTAAAAGTACAGTGAATGTAAATGTTTCTGTACTGAGCAGCAGGTTTCCTCCAAATAGCACTGAGCTACCAGGGAGGGAAAGCAGAGTAGATTAACTAGTTTTCTCTGCACATGAATCATTTCAAACCACATGAAAATATCACATGGCCAGATAAATTAGAAGTAAGCAAGCTAACCTTCTGGCATGACTTTGATATCTCATGCTATACTGAATCAATTTCAAGTGCTTTGGATGAAAAAAAACATTGAAAGCGTCCAGATTAATATTATTCAAAAGCAGCAACTCATGGTCGGCAAACATGAAAAAAAAATGTGGAAGAAGACTACTTTGGCTTTAATCAAGAGCATTTTTAGTTATTATTACTATAATAGCGTACAGAACAAATATTAAAAACACTTACCGTAAGCAACATAAACATCTGTAATAATTTTGTCCCCAGATTATCTTGGAGAAAACCAACCATATTATGAAGTAAACAATTTATATTATTGTTCAAATAGTTGTACTTACAATATTGCCATAATTTCTTTCAACGGTATATATTTAGCTGAGTTGCCAATTGGATTATAAACGAATCACATAATCACATATACACCTTATTAAAAACATAAACATCTTTAAATATAAAAGGAAATAGAATACTGTTGCATTAATAAACCAGCTGCTTCAATGGATTTTATTTAAACATTCTTCTTATACAATTAACAATGAAACATCACAGATAACTTAAAAACATAACCACATAAAACTAAAATAAGTTAGTAATGAAGAGTCAGTACATGATGGAGAAACAGAAGGAAATATCTACTCCCCAAGATCCTTTATACTCTTTAGATTGTATAGTTTGTTATATCTGTGTGTGTGTGTGTGTGTGTGTGTGTGTGTGTGTGTGTGTGTGTGTGTGTGTGTGTGTGTGTGTGTGTGTGTGTAGGCGTGTGCGTGCGTGTTGTGGTGGAGGGAGGGGAGTTTGTGAAAGTAGATGAAGAATGCTATCAGGTACAGCAGAGCTCTGCTGCATCCCTGTGCTGATAGCACCACAGCTAACACACACATTGCCGACTGGTTGGTTGGTAACTGATGCACTGGCTTGATAACTTTAATAACAAACACACACTCTTACTGTGTGCATGTGAGTGCTTGTATGTACGTAAGGGAGAAAAAGAACAAAGAGGGAAGGGATGCTGGTGTCATTTACAACATTCTACACACAAATGCATCAAAAACCTTATTGAATAGCAACATTTCCTTTATACATCCTGAAAGTGGAAATGAATAAAGATGTGAGTTCACTAGACTCCTGACACGCCTCCATTTACACATGCAAGTAGGAGCAAATAGTTCATTCCTAGCTTGTCCAAAAAACATTTCTTCTCACACAAAGAAGAAAAAACTAATGAATGGCATAGCCTACTGAGAAGCTGGGTGCCTGCAGGTACCAGGACAACTTTGCTCTACAGTATCCCAAGATGGTATTCTGATGGCCAAACTGACTTTATTCAGACAAACCATCTTACATCCTGCTGGAATAACCACCTGTGTTTGTATGACCTTCAGCCATTTGGATTATTTGTGAAGTGGTGTATGGTTGGGCGGATGTGTGTCTGTGTGTGTGGTAGTAAGTGTGTTGGTGCATATGTGTGAATTTGTCACCTGGAGGCGTATATTTGTTACAATACTGAGAACAGTAGAAAGCTTGTAACACTCACAACCCAAAAGCAAGAAGCGGCAGGTAGAAACACAGACAGAACCAAGGCTCTGCCTCAGAGCTGCCATACACCCAACACAGGTGTAGGTTTTCACTGATCCGCCTGGTTTAGAAGACCACCCAGCACCAAGCAGAAAAGCATGAAATGGTAAAGACAGAATGATGTGCACTGAGTCTGTGTTCATACAGGTCTGAATGCATAGCAGGGGAATTAATTATGGGACAAATAGATACATTTATTCACCAAGACCCCACTGATCTCACACAGTGCCAGCTTGTAATTAATTGCCAAATCATGCTGTTTGTCAGAATGAAGAAACCAACACTATGTTGGTCGAAGCATATGTGCATTGTAACATAAGTTGTAGTTCTGTTCACATAAAGATCTTCCTTCTGAAAAGAAATGTGTAGAATTATTTGTGCAGGTGTCTGCTTCAAACCCCAGCCTACATCAGAAAAATCAGTTCTGATGGCAGACTGCATTTTAGGCCCCTAGTAGTGGTTTGTTTAAAATGGGAACGTTTTTCACCAGACGTCCACACGGAAACAGAATTTTAGGGGATCTAGACACTTCTTGTTGGTAATGAGCTCCACAGTGAACATTTTTTTGTGTGTATTCTTGTGGACAGTGAAAACACCTCCTTTACCAAAACCCTGACTTACTGTATTAGCCCATGTAGGTGGACCAACATCATATTGAACCCTATGGACACGTAAGGTCACATGTGAGAAGAGCAGGTGAGCCAGTACTTTTGGTAACATAGTGTATGTTTCTAGGCAGGTTGGAGCTCCGAGGGTCTAGAGTGACTGAGAATATTTTTTCATCTTGTCATAATTGTCTCAGCCTTCAACAGGTTTTGATGTTTACCTTATTCACATGTGAAATATCAACTGAAACTACTGATAATAAGAATAATAATACTCAGTCATTGCTGCTGAAGGTTGTTTCTGCACCAGTGTGTGCATACCTTTTTTATGTGTGTTGTGATCACATAATTGCAAACATGCAGCATACCATCTAGGTGTCGCCAAAGGGACCAACACTACTGATGACCTCCTGTCTCACATGTCTTTTTCTGTAGCACAAAACTGCCCTGGTGCATGCCGGTAACCAGTTCTACCATAGCATGCCAGGACAGAAAATATGATAAGAAAAAAAAAAGAAAAAGACAAACATTATTCCAGTTATTGTGCCTCACTGCATGAGCACCAGAGATCTGATTCATGAATTAAACTGAGTAAAGATTCTGTGACTTAACTCCTCACTGTCTTACAATATGTTGAAAAACCAATTAGTATGACTGCAGCTCAAACTGTTTGACTGACAGGAAGACACTGACAAATTAATCAGGATCCAAAGGGATAAGTGGCTTTAAAACTGTCTTTGCTCATAGCCTTATAGCAATATATATTTTCTTCATCTTCATTACAGTGACCTGAAAAGCTTTAGTTAGTCAACACAAGCTGCAATTAGCTGAGCAGCTAAAATGAGGCAAAGAGGAGGGGAAGGTCAACTAATCCAGATGTAGGATAAATTAATGGAGGCAGAGGGGAGGGGAGCCAGCAGACATGGGGATGGAGAACAGGAGTATTTCAGAGAACAGATATGAGTGTTATTAAGAAACGGCTGAACTGCTAACCGAGCGTTCAGATGGCGGTACAGCTGAATGCTTCACGCCCCAGCAAACACAAGCCTGGCTGCACCCTCTCTCATCCTCTGCCATTTATAATTCTCTCCCTCTCTGATCCATTCATCTCTTTCTCTGTGTCCTCTAACTCTCCCCTCTTAGATTTTTGAATTGTAAAAAATCCATTAAATCCATTGGTTTCGATCAGAGAGTGCATCACTGTGTGTGAGTCTGTACGTACTCATCTTTGTGTACACCTCCACAACTTCATTTTGTGTGACTAAATGTGTGTATGTGTCCATGTGGGTGTGTGAGACAGAGATAGAGTGGATGACTGAAACACAGCAAACAAAATTTCATTTAATGTCTCCTGATAAACTTGCAGGCAATTTAGGAAAATTAAAAGCTTCTATTGGCACAAGTATATTTTGGTAAGGTGTTACATACCCATATTAAAATAATAATAATAATAATAATAATAATAATAATAATAATAATAATAATAATAAAACAAAATGTTTTATAATCATGAAATCTACTGGATTTTCTTAGACAGAACATTTTTAAACTACTTTGAATGATTATTTGAGCTTCTGTACTCTTTGATAATGATCGTCAGACAGACAATCCTGGGGCCCCTCTTATTCAATATCTACATGCTCCCACTAGCTCAGGTTATAACAGGAAATAATACTAGTTACAATAACTACACAGATGATACAGCTCTAGACTGCAGTTGATCCAGAACGCTGCTGCTGCTGCTGGCGTTCTCACTAAAACCAGGAAGATAGAAAACATCACCCAGTTCTAAAGTCCTTCCACCGGCTCCTGGCAGCTCAGAGAATAGACTTTAAAATACTGACGTTAGTATTTCAGTCACAGAAATCATGGCGACTTGGGGACACTGTTGAACTACTGTATAGGGTGCTTAAATAGAACACTGTTAACATTTGGTCTACACAGTTTTTGTCTTGGAAGTAGTGGGTTGATTTTTATTACATAGTTTTCTGACATGCACAGAAAACTATGTGTAATTTTTATTACACATAGTAAGTGTAATTATATTTTTTTTTTCGTAGGATATATTCTACTATTAAAAGAGAATCTAAACTCTACAGCTCCACATATCCCATAAACAGAAGATTTATGTATTTACGGTATGTGCAGCTGCTTTTTTCACAAACAGCTGCGGGAGGAGGGGGAAAATAATTATAAAAGGGGGGGAGAAAACCCTTTGACTCAAACTAAGCCCGTTAACTAATTACCAACATATATCACTGCTAGCTCCGACAAGCCAATTACATCTGACTGGAAATACTTTACTTTGTCAAACACACGCTTTTCATGTTGGCTTTAATTCAGTGTCAAAACTTCTGCTACTTTATACTGGAGCAGGTGATTGACTACTTACAGTGAGCAATGCATAATGTCACATTGGTCTAAGAAATAAAGAGGAATGAAACATAAAAAAATGACAAGAAAAAATATAGAAATATATGGCAAAGGTATGTATGTATGTATGTATGTATGTATGTATGTATGTATGTATGTATGTATGTATGTATGTATGTATGTATGTATGTACACACAGATGGATTTTTCTGTCATTTCTGAAATGACGTCTGTCTACATGTCCTCTTGTATGAAAGTAAGAAATGCCAGACATCTGGTTTAACAGTGGAGGCAATAATGTTAACATTAATGACATCAAAATTCATAGGTATGAATTAATTCATTTATAAATATTTATGAAAATCATAAATGTTCTACCAAAATAATTTATATGACAGATGTATGCCTTCTTAGGCTTACATTTACATCATACAATTTAGCCTGGAACATGCTCTATGCATTTTGAGGTATATTTTGTATTTGAACTATAATAATAGGCAGTTATACATGTTTTCAGAAGGTGTCTTATGTATTTGAAGATCTTAGCCATTCATGGGCAGCTGTGGTCCCTGAACCCTATAAATACTAGGGTCCAATGTAGTTTTTTTTTTTTTTTTCTTTTCTTTTTTTTATTGAACATTCAGAAAACACTTTCTGGCCTAATCAATGAACTCTTTTTGAGACAAAAGGGAAAAAACATTAAACAAGTTCTTGGGCTTTTGATTTGCTGCTTCTGAAGTAGAACTAACAGGAGAAGTTTTTTTGTACTCCTGATTGACAGAGTAAAAAAAATCAACTCTCTGAATAAAACAAAAACTTTAACAAATCCTTTCACACTAAATCTAAGTTTTTGTATTTCATCTTGGTTAAAATATTTGCTTACTGATCGGCATTCCCCCCTTATGCTACACTGACTAGATGTATCTGAGAGAAGAGGAATCTGACCAATATAAGTCTAAAAGCTCTCCTGGAAATGTTTCGGTTTAAACCAAACTCTGCCTGCATTTGGCCATGAAGCTATTTTACAGCAGCCTGGAATGATCTCACTCCACTTGAGAATCAAGCCTTAGATCTGAGTTGTGTACAAATGCTTTCAGACACTTAATACGACAAAACCATGTCTTTCATACGCAACCCCGCAGAGAGAAGCCCAGCCTGATTCAATAAGAGGACCGGCTCATACTACCTTTGTGTTCTACGTGATTGCAGAGCCTTTCTGGGGGTAAACAGAAACAAGAACCAATAATTTCTGTCATTACAACACATTGTTAGACAACAATATTTCCTAGAGCGGTTTTCTGTTTGCCAACAAAAAAATAAAGATAGAAGACATAGGGGGAAAGGTGTTTGAGTAATTGTTTCCATAGTGATTATGTTCTTTTTGGCTGTGCCAGTCTGTGACAGCATGCAGAAAGAACGAGGAAAGAATTAAGAAAAAAAATGAGATGAGCAAAACACCCAGCAGCCCCGTCGGCAGCCGAAAGCAATTTCCTCGTCTAAATTTAGTTATGCAAAGCCTATGGGCATCATCAGCATTTAGTAATTAGTTTTATAATTACTGCTGTTTCCCTCTTCCTCTGTCGTTCCATTTTTCCTTACACTGCAACTGGGGAATCTAAACATCTCACACTTGCAGCTGGACAAATTACTTTGTTTATTAAGTTTGAGCATGCATGGCTGGTAGTTTTAGCTAGATGGAGTGACATCTGCGCTGCAGAACCACGCAGAGCATAGCTGAGGGCCAGCGACGGCGCCACAGGTTTCTGCCGCAACGGAGCTGAAGCTGCCATTTACAAGCTTATAACACAGAGAAGCAGCAGATCCCCAGCTTGTTACTTTTTTAGGTTTAAGATGAGATTTGTGTGTAAAGGACTGAAGTGACAGTAAAGGGGGGAATGAGAAAGAATTAACCATTATCATAGAATGTGCACATGGTGTAATCCGAATTGGAGTTTCAAATGCTTTGGCTCACCCCTACTGCGCTGCAGTTAAAGAGGAGAGCTGTGTTATGTTGTATGAGACAGCCAAGGGAACATAATACTGCTGTTATATGGCCAATATACTGAATTTAACAGCTGGAGGGAGATACTTGTTAGCATGCACAAGCAGGAACAAGCTGTTAGATGAAGATCATTCTGAGATGTTCGGCCACAAATCTGCAACAATGTGCCGTTTAGCTTCTCTTATTCCCAGAGGTCATCATTTCAAAGCATCGTTTTGCCAAGACATGTACATTTGTTTAAAAAGGTTTCTGTGGCAACAGTGGAATTTATTTGAAGTATTTGACATGAAAATGTGTAAAGAGAGAAGGGGGATGCAGAGGTCCCAGAATCAGGAGTCAAACCTCAGACAGCTGTCTGTGGTCTACACTCCACCTCAACTCCATGCACTGCCCCAAGATGTACACCCCATCAGTGTAGGGCTTCACCTAGTTCTCAAGTTTGTTTTCTAATTTCTCTTCAATGTGATGGCACGTGATGCCATCATGTGATGTTGTGGGTAAGAGCCCATTGAAGTATTCTGGAGTTCAATGATCACATTTAAAGATTAATTCCAAAAACCTTGTGCCACTATTTTGGAATATTCTAATTTCTAAAACAAATTTGTTTAAATGGGCAGTATTATGTATTTTCCAGGCACATATTACCATGTTAAAGCACAGTCAGGTAACTGTTACTTTCGGTTATAAAAATGATGTAAGTCAAACATGACTTCAAAGAAATCTGACTTTGTACTTTGACGTGTTAAAATTGCACCTCTGTCTCTTTAAGAAGCTCCTGTTCTATCTGACACTCTGACTTCAGCAGGTCATCTCAATAATTATTCTCATGTAACTGGTTTTACATTGACAGCCCTCCGTTGGACTCAGCAGTGGTTCCTATGATGAACGAATCGAAGCAACACTCCAGGTCTTGGTGAGGGATTAACATCATGACATGATGTGAAGCTCAAAAAGTCAATTTAAAACAATATTTGTGAAAGGTTTCAGATGAGACTTAATAAATACACAAAAAGTACAATTTTCATTTTATTCAAATTTGTATCCTCTCAGATTTAAGGTTCTAGTAATCTGTTTAATTTACCAACACACTTCTTGTGTTGGTAAATTAAACACAGTACATGTGCTTAATTTAATAACAGTGTTAATGTTATTTAACACTGCAAAAATATTAAATAATATTAACATGCTGCAGCAACCCAACAAGCATCTGGACTTGAATCTGACAGAGAATGTGGATTGAGCTAAAAGGTTTGGAGTGAAAAGAATCCTTGGCATCTCAAAGACTTGAAGCTCCTCATTGAAATACGAGCAGAGACTTAAAAAATAAAAAAAACACCTAACAGATACAAGAAGTGTTTGATTCATGTAATCCAAACGACATTTTGCCAGTTGAATATTAAAAATTGGTATGAAAAGTTTCAAATATGCCATTTTTTAAAATGAAAAACTCTAGTTTTGCATCGCTTGATTATATTTTGAGATACTTATGTGAACTAATATGTTACAACCATTTTTTAAAACAAATGTATTGAAATTACCGCACAAGCAACAATTTCATGAAGTTTAGCACCATTTTTTTATATACTCTGAAGTCAAAAAAGTTTTCTCAATTTTCAATTATCAGCTTTAATATTTTGACAGTTAGTGCAGGAGCACAAAACTGTAACTGCTGTCCTCCAAACTCAGATCTGAGCTATTTGTTAGAACCCAAAATGTGACATTCTGGAGGCTTGCTGAGAGTATTTCACATGAGAAACAAAATGACCAAAGATGGCTCCTTTCTCAATGTGCTTTGATTATCATGGCTTGTAATTAAATACATTTCTGTAAAAAGGATTTTTACACCAATAACAGTCTGGAATGGTACAACCATTTGAGTTATTTATTTTTTTATTTTTATTTTATGTAAGTTTCTAAATCTAAAGATTTAAAACATTCAAAAGTCCTTGTGCTGCTTTGGTTGAAGTATATTGAAACAATACTTTAGATATATGTTATAAATAAATCCATAAGTATGCTTATGGATTTAAATGATGAAAACATTTCGTCCAGAGCAGAGTAAGTGCTTTCTTTCCTGTGGTATATTTTTGGACATCAGGCTTCGGTCTGCGGTGTCTTTAGGTGCATCAAGAGCTGCTATTTTGTGTCCCATTCTCACTACATTCACCCTGTTTGAAGAGCTCCATGGATAATGCTGAATCACTTTAGGCCGAGAGGCTGCAGGCTGAGTTGTGTAGGTGGGAGGGGTCTTATGTGAGCGTAGTGTTTATCCGGGTGTTGGGGTCACTGTATTCCTTAGTATAATGGAGGAAGCCATTAGCCCAGCCAGCAGGCTGCATCATAAAAACGTCAGCTGGTACAAAGAGACGAGATGGATCATAACGAGAGCAGACTCCCGCTGCTCCCGCTCTCTGTCTCTCAGCCTCACTGATAGCCTCTGTCTCTCTAATTGACTCGTCTCGTTTATTTTTCTCTCTTTCTCCTCCATGTTGTCGTTATGCCTCTCATTTTTCTACTCAGCCTCATTCTGCTGAAGCTTCTCTCTCTTTGCCTTTTATCTTTCAGCTCTGAGTCTTTTGTGACCTGGAGGTTAATTTCTGCATTGGACAGTAGTCTGGTGGTGGGTTATAATTGTTGGATGGTAAACACAGACAGGATACACCTGGAGAAACACAAAGTCAAATAATATTAAATCAAATACATGTTGTATGTAGCACACCAATAGCGCCTTTTAAGTTGTTTGGTATAGCCAGAACTTTTTTCTCCCTGTTCTTGGTGTGCCATTCACAACTAATACTTGATGCTCTATATCCCATCTGAGAGCTATTTAACGAGTCTCCATTTTTACCAGGCCTCGTCCAAACAGGAACACATTTACCCTTTTACCCAGGGTACAAACCTGGGAAATGGAATTTTTGTTTTTTTGGGCTGGCCTCATAAAAACCAACCCCTTGTTCTACGCTCTGCTTCACCCAGAGGTTCTGGACCCTCCGGTGCTTCCTGGAGGTGTGGACTGGTTTGAGATTTTAAATCTCATCCAATCGCTAATGTTTGTCCATGATGTGTAAGGCACCAGTTAGGCACTATAAAGCTTACTGGAAGTTGCCTGCGCTGTAAACAACCATCCTCCACTGCAAAGAGAGAAGTGCCGATCGAAACGGGGTGGCTGTTAATGTTAATTCAATATTTGGAAGCGTGGCCAACATGACCTGAATGGCTTTGTCCTAAAACTACTGGCAGGCTACAATTTTAAAACAGCAGAAAATTGGTATTGTTGTTCACAAATCCTCCTTCTGTTTACTGATTGTCCCTGTTGAAATTCATCCAGAGATATCAAGGTTAAGGGGAGGGGTCCAGACAGAGCTGGGAAGAAAGTTGGGAATCAAACAGAATTGCGTAAGAAGGCAAAGGCCAGGCTGAGTTTGGGGGAGGAACAAGACGTTTCAGGCCCTTCTTGGTGTTTTTGGTTGGATGAAAACATTTCAGAAAAATTTCCTGTGTAGCAATAGGTGCTTTTAACACCAACAAGCTTGTTAGAAGAAAAACAACATTCTTGTATGAACGGGCCCCTGGATAAAGTATCCATATTCCAACAGAATACTACCTTCACTTAGCAAAAGCTAAAAGTGCTTCTTCTACTTGAACAGTTTTCTGTTTTCTAGAGTTTAGATCAGGCCTAAAAATATCCAACCTGATCCAGCCTGAGCCCACATGCACTGTGTCCGAGCCCGATCAGACACGACTTACTAACTTTAATTACAGGCCCAAGCCTGAAGTAAATCTGACAAATTAATTTAATGAAGATTTTACTGGTTTTATTTCATTTTATGTAAGAAGTATAATTTCTCCAGGTTTTAGCTTTTGTTTAACATCTTCCAACTCCATGTTGTTGCTTTTGCAACCGCAGGGTGAGCCGGGTGCAAATCATCTGGGATACACATCCCTGATGATAGGAACTGATAGGAACCTATCTGAGATGTTGCTAAAGCAGAGCAGGGCGGAGCCGTGTGCACATGCAGTGAACTGCGCTTGTTACAGTCTAATTAGCTTGTGCACCTGACTTTATTTTTTCCACTATGGGTTAAACCTTGTACTCCTTGATTTATAGCATAAAAACAGATAAACGTTTTATATCAAGCATTCTCATTTGACTTTCTCTATGCTGTATGCATTGCAGACATTTTAAACTTGCAACAGAACCCTCCGCCCAACCGCAATGGGTCATCAAGCATATAATTCAGATTGGGTTCCAGTCATGCTCACCCCATAAATCTAAACTCTAAAATCAATGTTGCACAGTGTTACAATATTTTTGGTGTGGTGTTCAATCTAAGACAGACAACATCAGGACGGTTGATAGTTAAAACACATTCATATGCAAAGAAAACTTACAGTGCAGCAGAAATAAACAAAAAACATCCTGATTATACAAACTGTCCAGCGAGGCCGTTAGTCACGGTTTCAGTAGTCATAACCGTGACTACTGAAACAACAATTTTAATCTAGTTGTGTCTAATTGAAAGAAATGTTTTGAATTGAATATTAATAACAAAAACCGACACTTGTTTCCACTACTGTTGAAACTGAATAGTGATCACAAATGTGTGCGTTCAGGTTTTAGGTTACACATCAGTGTTCTTAATATCTTCACCACTAGTTTGTATTTGCATGAATGAAGCATGCACAAAGCATGCTAATGTTTCACTTTAGAAACTGTTGGCATGTGGGTCAGACAGTCCTTGTGTGCATGCGTGTGTGTGCATGTGTGTGTGTGTTGACTCTAGACTGGCTCATGAAGTGTGGCATTTCGATGTCTGCTCCTCTCTGCATGCATAATGAATAGCCAGGTGTTGGGGGCTGCGGGGTGGGGGTTGTAGAGATGGTGGTGTGGTGGTGATGACACACATGTGCAGACACACACACACCGATATAACAGACTGTCAGACACCTCCCAGAAGCCAAAACCCAATCACACACACTGTTGGACAAACAGACTGCATGCATATGTGGAAGCGTAAAGCCAGCCATAAAGCCTCACACAAACAGACTAATCAAAATTCAGACACTTTAACTGGTGAGTGGTCAGTACTATAAACACACAAACACCATTATGTGCACTCATGCTAGCATACGCACACACACAGACTCAGAGTCAGGATGTTTCAAAGGTCACGGTTGTTTGTGTAGAGTCCTGTAGCAGATGTGGAGATCCTTTGACAGGATGTCAAAACCTCCAACGCTAAACTGGAGAAGAGCAACTGATGGGTCAATTACTGCAAAGGTCAATCGGAGAAGAGAAAGCCAAAGAGGTGGAGGATAGGAAGGAGTGGAAGAGGATGAGAATGAAGAGAAAAAAAGAGGAGAAAGTAACAACCTATACTGTTAAGACTGGAAAACTCAATGGGAAAACAAAGTGTGAAAACAAAGTTGGAAATTAGTCTGGTTAGCGCAGTTAGCAATTCACTAACTTTTGATTTAGTGACGTGTTGAAGAAGATAAAATGCATCTCTTATAACCCTCCATGTTTCATGAGGAACCAGATGTACACTAAAATCCAACGTTTTCCTCATTCAGCAGCAGTCAACACAGAGGAATGTTGTCAGCTCAACTTGGTCAGGCTTGCTTTTGTTTATATAAAAACAAAAACAGTAAAAGGTCAGTTAGGCAGGCCTCTTATTAAAGTTGATCAATCGGGTTGGATTAGACACAATGTCTATGGACTCGGTCCAGGGTTGGATTTTTTTAGCCGATCTAACTCTAGTGCAGATTTCACCTACAGATTATTTATATATATATATATATAATCTTATTATATATATAATAATATATATAATTATTTAT
>CAEFZX010018798.1:0-63652 GCA_903066825.1 Alfaro cultratus | reverse complement strand
TTAGTTCTCTCCCTCGTTTAACACACCTGGATCAAATGATGGCTTGTTAGAAGGCCTAAGAAGAACACTGACATGCTGAAAAGGTTGTTGGTACTACCAGGGAGAGAACTAAAACGTGCAGGATGCCGGCCCTCGAGGACCGGCTTTGGGCACCCCTGGCTTACAACCATCTTGAATTTACCTAAACTGTTGTTTCTGGATTTTGGCAGTTCAACGTGCTTTACATCATAAAAACATCACACAGTCACCAATTGTGAAGCAAGCAATACACAATATGATTTAGGCAGATCTGTGAAGACACTACTGCAGTATTCAGTGTGACTAAAAATAAACACATGGATGAGTTTCTCTAGATCTTGCTGGGACATTAGTCCTCTAATCCTGGAAATGTTCTTCAGGTGAGAAAAGGCCGACTTTGTAACTGTCTTTATTTGTCTCTGAAAGTTTAAGTTTCCAGTTATTACAGCTACTTTCTATCTGAAAGCTCTGTGCTGATTCTAGATCATTCTTCTTTAAGTCCAAACATAATTTCAGTTTTGCTTTAGTTCAGCTGGAGAAAGTTTTGGCACATCCACACATTGATTTGTTCAGTGCTTGGATTGTAGAGTTGTGTATCTGTCAGTTATGGTAACTAATCATATTTCTTGCTATAATCTGATCTAGCAGCAGCATGCAGATATGAAATAGGAGGTGGTCCCAGGATTGAGCCTTGGGGTACCCCACATGTAACGTCTGTCTGTTCCGATGAGACCCACTGACACAAAGAAATTCCTGTTCTTCCTCCTTGTGACATCTTCCTGGAAGAGTCTGCTGAGCTACTGCTGCCGATACACTTGGACATGTCTTTCAGTGTACAACCTTGTCACTCTCCTACACAAAGCTACTGGTTAAGCTTTTGTATGTGCTGTCTTTTACCATGTTGACCTGAAATCGGCACAGAGCCAGTCTGTGCTCAGCCGTGTTTCTGTCCTAGATGAATCATTTAATGGACTTAGTACTTCCATTAACATTTTGCTTCTCTTTATCACAGAAAGTACTCCTGGTTCGGTGCTGCTGTGTGTTTGTTGTGTGCATGGTCTTTCTTCTCAAACCCCCAGTTGATCGTAGTAAATGGCAATTCACACACTGTCAGGTTCTGCTGGAGGTTTCTTCCTGCTAAAGGGGAGCTTTCCTCTCCTCTGTCTGCACTTGTGTTGTGTAAAGTCAATGACACAACACAAGCGATTGTTCACTGTCGCCACAAGCAACAGGTGATGCGATGGATTGTTCCAGGAGAAGTGACTACTGCAAGTCAATGACTCGATGCAATCTGTTGGGTTTCTTTAAATTTGTTTTAACCAATTTGACTGCTTTGTTTGAAAGCTAGGATCAAGTTTGAATGTAGAGTATGCTCGGAATAAAATAACTTGTTTTGTGAAGTGCCCTAAGACAACTTGAGTTATAAATTAGCACCATATCAATAAACTGATTTGATTTCTCTTGTTTTAAGAGCTTTTGTGGTCAAACAATCAGTAACTCTGTAGTTAAAATGTGGCCCAAAATGCTCTTTGCAAGTGAACATTTTAACCAAGAGTTTACTAGTTCCATCACCATTCAACCTATGGTTTGGTATTCTCCTCCCAAGTATTTGTGGAGCCCTTTTCTTGCTCTCCCAGACATTTTACACACCCAGAAACCAACAAAAAGAGCAGAGATCACATATGCATTAATTCTCTGCTGCTTCCCTGCCCAGCACCAACACACCCGATCGTCTGAATGGATTCTGAACAAAGACGCAGCGAGTCCACAGTCCCCCTCAGGACTCTCGCAGCAGCACACCAAGCTACGTTGCTGTGCTAGAACAAACCGGTGGAATAAACACTGTTTCAAAATGGCTGAAAGGAGCCAGCGATGCGAACACCTAAACACAAACCGCCCCCACCCCTCGGTCCTAATCTGTCTCTTTCCTCAGATTATTGCCATGAATGGGCACACAAAAGAAAAGAATCATCACTCCCCTCTTTCATAGCATTTGTTTCGTGTATGTTCCCTGTATATTAAATTTGTCTCCTTTAAAAGGGAGTGACAATGTTTGCCATTTGTCTGTATGCTACTCGCAGCTGCAACGAGACAATAAACGGAGGCTAAGCAGCAACGGCGCTCGGTAAACTCTACATTGTGGAGCTTGTTGAATTACCCATGAGTTTTGATACTTTGCCTTTGTGCAAATAGCTAATTCCACTAATCCCTATGGAGGAACAGTGAATAGCATAAATTCCCTATGATATCTTGTTCAGGCTAAACATTTGCTCACTTACGTACACACGGAGTACAAAAAATTCTTCTATTCACAACATTACAACAGATTTAACCCCTGCGCTCCGCTTATCCTGCAGTCACATGCTTCATTGCATCATGGAAGTGCATTTCCATTTCAAATTACAGCTCAGCAGCCAACGCTTGCAGGGACCCAACACTATTTCCTTAAGTTTAAATACAAAAAACTGTCCCAATTGAACATTTCTCTGGAGACTGTTCACATCAATCGAGGTCAGTTTCACCAAAGCCAATGAAACACTGACCTGTCCTTTTGTTCGCCCTGATTCTCTCCAACACCTTTGTTACCCCCTTTCATCTCCCTTTGTTTCATTGTCCTATGTTTTTTTTTTTTTTTTCCACCAGCCTCACCCGCATCTCTTTCAGTTCCACTGGACCTCTCAGCGGGGCTATAGATTCCTAACTTGTCTACATTTACCCCCTGAGTTGGCAGGCCCATAGGCCTGCGAGGAAGGGCGTCTCCCCTTTTAGCGCCTTACCATTCTCCCAGAGTCAGCTCACGCTTTCTGTTTTCACGACCTCCGACCCCAGGCCATGGCAACATTGGCAAGAATGTCAGGAGTGATTGGCAGGATAAAGAGTGCTGGGACATCTCTCCTGCGCAAGCGGATTTGGGGGGCACTTTGAGGGGGCGCACAATGGCAGAATTGGGCTTGATTGGATCACTGATGAGCTGATGACTGTCAAAAGAGCACGTCGTCTTTACATAAGCCCGATTATCTCTGCGTGGCGGATGGAGCAGAGAAGAGCAGGCGAGCTAGTCGCTGTGGGATGAGGTGCTGTGTGGAGGTAGGGGAGTTTGCTCCCATGGAGAGTACGTCGAAAGTGGGGTTGGGGGGAGGACGCACACGAGGCACCAGGCTACAGGGCTTGGAGTTCTCTCATCCGCCAGGGGCTTTTAGCAAATCTATTCATGGAACGGCGGCCCCTTACACATGTGGGCATGACCGCAGGAGGATAGTTTAAGGGTGAGGATGTGAGGGGGGGTGGTACATCGAGGGCAATTATTGTTCGGTTTTCGAGCGTCCCAGCAAGACGAAAACCGGAGGAGTTCATATCGTGGGTGAGACTGCTGAAAGAAAGGACCATTGGGATAGGCTAATCAGAGGCAAATAATCCATAATCTTCCCTCTTTAACAAGGATTACAGCCCATCAAAGAGGCTGCGTCACAATACCAAAGTAGCAAAGAAGACATTGTTCACACTGAGAGTTTGAGGAGCGAGTACGCCTCTAAAATCTCTACAGATTTAAGATAACCACCAAGCTGGCAGTGTTTCAAACAACAATATCAACACTGATTTTAAGTTTCTTAGGAAAATGATTGCATCATCAACAAAGTGCTTCTAACCTGTACAAAATAGGACTGACAACACAAGTGCATTAGCCTGGTAAAAACCAGCTCCTTGTTCTAAGTTTGACTTTGTGGATCAGGACTCTCAGTTATTGAGATCCGATTGCTTGTCGGAGGCGTGGAGTCTGTTGAAGTTTTAAACGATTGGATCTTATTTTACCCAATCGCTAACCTTTGGCCGTAATGTATGTAATGCGCCAGCTCAATAAAGCTCGCTGGAAATAGCGCGTGCTGTAATCAACCCGATGGGGAGCAGGGCCACGACGTCGTTGCTAGCAATAAGACATCTTAAACATTCCTCTTTGTTCACTTCCTCCATTGCCTGTGCCAAACTACAACTATAGGTAGACTGCATTTCTAAAACAGCATAAAATCTGCCTCATCGTTAACGACTCCTCCTTCTGTTTGCTGATTGGCCCGGTAGAAATTCAACCGAAGAAATCGAGCTCAATCAGAGGAATCCCTGAGGGGAGATGAGAATCGAGCAAAATCACTCAAGAATCCAATGACCAGACAACAAATGCAAGAACGTCCCAACAATTTTAGGGATTTCCTTTAAGCTAGGTGGAATGATTACACAACATGCAACTCCGCTAAATTTTGGTTTGAAGTTATCGTGTATTTTTCTCTAAACCACACCCGAATATCTGAATAAATACATCTTAGGAAGCTGTAGAGATAGAACTTCCTTTCTCGTAGCCTCTGGTGTTATTCTGGCTGGAAATTTCCTAATACTTTTCTATCAGAAATGCCAGGACTCAGACTCACACTGAACAAGCTATTAGGCCATTTCAGAAGCGTAATACCAGCATTCTGCTTTGACTCTAAAACAAGTTCTGTTTGGAATAATTGACCTGGAAAATCATCCAACACTGTCCAAGTTAAACGGTTTGGCAGCTGATTTAAAGGGAAGTTAAAGAATCTGAAGGCAGTTTTCCTTAAATATTCCAACCACTTTGTGTTGGTGGCACTTAACAAGCCCCACAACATCACACTGCCACCACCATGCCTGACTGTTGTTGCAGTGTTCTTAGTTTTGAATGCATCACTTTGACTCATTCAAACATCTTCTTGTTATTGTGACTCAATAGCGCAATATTCTTCGTATCTATTAGGGATCATTTAAATAAATTCCTTTATTTCTGATAAGATGATCATTTAAATATCCAAAGTTTGCTGATAGCAAAGAAAACATTGGGTCACTGCTTGCAGAGACGTTGTGTATGAATATTTGAGCCTGTGAACTTATTATTTCAACATTTTTATTAATCTTTATCAACAAATAAATCTTTGTGATGATCTTTCTTCCCTCTGTTTCAAATTGTATGCCAGTCTACTTTTGATCAAGTTTTCCGGCTGTTTAGGCGACGAAGGTCCAACATATTGTGCAAAATCTAATATCTTAAAAAGACATTTATAGCAACACTAGCCAGAAAAAGTAAATCACGGTTTGAATGTTTTTTTCTCTTTTGCTCCATTTTTAAATAGCAAAACATATTTTGGACACTCTGTGAAACCGATTAAAAAGAAAAAAAGAAAAGAATCTGTTTGATGTCATTTTCAGCTCCATCATGCTAAGCTCGCTGCGGTTTCCAACTCTGAAAGAATACCATATTGTTTGGGCGGGCGGAGCGTCGGCCGTGCCGCCTGGCTGGGACGAAGTGCAGACGAAGGGAAGCGTGTGCAGAGTGCCTAATAGTTTCCTCAACGCCGCTGATGGCAGCCTGTCAGGGCTGGCAGAGGAAGTGAAAATGGCCTCAAGTGTCTGGCGTCCTTCCACTCTGCTGCTCTCACATCAATGAAAACTCTATCATCATCATCATCATCTCTCCCTTCCTCGTTTTTTTTCTCGTTGGATTCACAGTTGGTCACACGAACCGTAGAAATATAGACAGACTGAACGATAGAGTTATAAGTATTCAACTGCGGTGTGTTTCGTTGGGATTTTATCAGATAAAGCCGAGTATAATTGCAAGGTGAAAGGGGAAGAACATTATTTTATCTTTTTTTTTTTTTTTTACTGATAAAACATTCAGTCGCCTTTTATTTTGATACCCCTGTGGGAACGCTGTAATTACACTGTTCAGGTGGGCGAATCGATACGAAATATTGATATCAACTCGGTATTATTACTGTGTCAACACTAGGGGGCTAAGATCAATACTTTAGTGTCAGATTACATCTTGACATTTTATTTTATTTTTTCAATGTAGTGCCTCAACTCTTACCTTTTTTATATGCCTTGTTTAGTTAGGAAAAATGGACACAAATCATGTTAATATGTTGTTAAAGTATTTTGTTGACACATTTAAGCTTCGTCCAAATTCTGTCTGATGTTTGAACAAAATAATTAGGAAAAACTACAAAAACAGCTAAGTTTTAAAAGAAGTATCGGTATTGGTATTGGCGATACTTGGTATTAGATTGATTCCAAAATATGCATTATGGCATGCCTCCACCTTTAGCAGGATGACAATCCTAAACACGCAGCCACAATAAAATTATTAAGATCAGATAATTTTCATATGCTTCAATGGCCTAATTAAAGTAACACCCTCAAGGAAACTAATAACCTGTTAAAAGACTAGAGATTGCTCTTTACTCCATCCTATCTGACTGAGCTGGAGCTATTTCTGCAAAGAGAGTTTGGCAAAAAACATAATCAGAACACATCACATAAAGTCCCAATAAAATACTTTTTAAGTTGTAATGTGGCAAAATGTAAAAAAATAAAATAAGGGCTGTGAATACTTTTCCAAAACAGCTGTGGAAGTTTTGTCTCGTCTAATTCTACAAAAGCAGATAAATTTAGAATTTCAGATATAAATTATAAATTTAAATAGTATGATATCCTGATAAATTGACTATTCAGCTGTTTGAAATAGTTTTTAATATAACGTTTACGAGTCCAACCTACGGATTCAGGCAGACGTGAATCCTCAGGGCGCCGTCCTGCTCTAAGTTGAGAGTCGGGTGGCAGCAGTGAGTCGCCCGTCTGGGTCCACAAACCTGGTGGTTCCGGTTCTTTGTCTCTGTTCGATGTTTTCCGTGTTCCTGAATTTACACAACACTCACCTAGTTTAGCCAGGTCCATCAGAAAAAAAAACACTCCACTGGCACTTATCAGCGAGAGCTGAACCAGATGTTAATCCACAGGTTAAATCCTTTCATTCTTGATTCTGTCTTTTTTCCACACATTGTTAAAGTTGTGCAGGGCTTCACCTGGACGTAAACCTGACGAAACGCATGAACATCACTTACTTACAAGGTTATGATAGTTAAGTGAAACTAATGAAATAACAAAAAACTGAAATTGAAAAAAACCCCAACTAAATAAAATTTAAAACTGTTGTTAATGGGAGAACTACATTGTGCATTTATAAAACTAAAACATATTGAAATTATAAATATAATATCCTTTATTTTGTGTTTTGAATCTATTTATTAGCCTTTTGAACTGATGTGAAATTAACTTTTTCCCCCACACTAGCAGTTCACGTCAGCTATCAGCAAATTACAGCTCTTTATAATCCTCCTTGCAGCTTTTACGCTAGTCGGCAAAACGGCGACGGCAAAAGTTGGAATAAAGTACCAGTTTTTGTTCAACAATAATTGAATACTTTCACCTTTTTCAATTCTTCACCAACGTAAGAAAAAACTAAAACCACTACAACTAATCAAAACTAAACTGAAACTAAATATTTTACTAATAAAAACTAGCAAAAACAAATTAAAGCTAAATTATTTAGATAAACAAAAAGTCACAATGAAATAAAACTAAACCATAACGGAAAAATCCGAAACTATTACTACGTTTACAGTGGACTGTCCACAATAAAAGCTGAACCTAAGAGCCTCAAACGCTGATATGTTTCTAAACCAAGCAGAGTGGGTGAGGTGGTGGTGGTGGTGGTGGTGGGGGGCACAGCTTTGAGAAACACTCACCATTAGCAGTCCTAAGACCCCCCACCGTCCAGCCTCTTTCACTCTGAGCCTCCTCTCTTCGGGCCTTTGACCATCACAAGGATGCCACACAAACCCCGGCCTCCTCCCCCTGGTGGGGCTGCCGCCCCCATACCGGCTGCTGGCCTTTTCCCGGTCGTCTGATCCATATTTCAGAGGCGGCAGCGGAGACACCGAGGGGGTTATAATCCCACATTAAAGAACCGAGGCCCGGCCTTGTGAGCGCACGGTGCGCCAAGGTTCACAAGGTCCTACAAATCTTCAATTTCTGTTTTCCACAGAGTCTGCAGTCACTTCCAAGGGGCTGAGCCGAGGGAAGAAGAGCATGGTGAAGAAGACACGGTCAATAGTTTCCATTTTAGGGGATTCTTTTTGTATAATAACATTATGTTTATGTAAAATGACCCTAAATCGAAACAGCTATCTCCTGTGCCATTAAAGTTTTAAGACAATAATAATAATTCAGTGGGTAGAATACCCAGAAATTGTACTCAAGAGTAGCGATACTTCAACGCATTTTCACTCAAGTAAAAGCAAATAGAAAATAAAGCATATTTGGTAAAAAGTCAACTCAAGTACTGCGTAACTGATCATTTAATATTTAGAGATTACATCAGCAGACGGGCCAAAATATGAAGTTAGGTGGAAATTTTAGTATTTGAAAGGCCAAAATTAAAGTAATTCATATAAACAGCATAATTACAAAAATAACAATAGTAGGCAAAAGGAACATTTCTCCAAATTAATATAAAACTTATGAAACATTAACAAAAACGTCAGATGTGTGTCTGTGTCTGGCGAAGTTTCGGTTCAAACGAGCTTTTTCTTCATCCAGTGAAGTTACTCACAGTGGCTAAACATCCAGGAATTTTACTCAAGTAAGAGTATCAATACTTCGATGTAGTTTTACTCAAGTAAGAAGTAGTCGTCCAAGAAATGACTGAAGTAAGAGTAAAAAAGTATTTAGTAAAAAGTCTACTCAAGTACTGAGTAACTGATCAAAACATTGATCGTTTAATATTTAAAAATGACATCATCAGACGAATCAAGACATAAGGTTACGTGGAAATTTTGTTATTTTAAAAGCCAAAATGAAAATAATTCATATGAATGACAAAATCAGGAAAAATCAATTTCATTCAGTATAAAAACTTAGAACTCTTTAACAAAAATTGCAGATTTTTGGTTAAAGTGAATTTGTTCTTCATCAGTGCAGTTACAGTGGATAGAGTATCCAGAACAAAAAGTTGTAAAAAATATTCCTAAAAATATATATATATTTTTTCCCCAAAAAAGAAACTCAAGTAAATGTAACTGTAGTTATTACCCAACTCAAATGTGTAGCTACAGGAAGTAGATTCTGTCTGAAACAACAGAGAGTTTAATGAGATCATTAGTGTGTTTCTGGTTACTACTTCAGTGTATCATCATAAAAGCTTCATAGCCTTTTCCTATTTGTATGTTTACTGTACCGCATCCCACAATGCAACACAAATCGGGCTACAGGAAGGCGTTTGGATCAAGTTTGTGTTGTACAACCTGGTAGCTTTGTCGGACCGCATTCACTCCGTAAACAAACAAGCTGTTTGGACCCGTACCGAGACCTCAAAGTGGTTGTTCTGGTCTACTGCCATTGGCTGTTTTCACATCCACACATGCAAAAACTGCACCAAGAGCGAAGCGCCTCAAGGTCTTGCGATGAAATGTCTGAGGAAATGCCATTGTGATGTGTGCTCCCCCACCTGTTGCTGACCAAAACATGGCTGCTCAACGTCTCCGTCACTAAAAAGAAGGACAAATTTAGTCTCTTTCGAAATATTTCAAGTTGTGGGAAACGCAGTCATGGCCTGATGTTTAAAGACGCATCGACCATCTCTCTGCTTTGAAACTAGCTGACATACTGTAAAGTTCAAGAGGTTAGCTTCAAAACCGCTGAATTTCTGTTTCAGTCAAGTCTTTGCTATGGTTTAAAGTTTCTGTCACTGTCACGAGATGCCAGAGAACGTGATGGAGCATGCGATACGGTTCTGCACAAACTTCACCAAAAAACAGAGAAATTTGTTCACTGCCTGGATGTGGCGAGAACAAAAACGTTCTTTGCAGCCAAAACATTTTGTTCTTCAGTAAAAGTGAAGCGCTGAATACCCGGGAAATCATCATAAGTCTCCCTAGATGTTCCTGCACATTTAATATCTCTGACAAATCAGGCAACACATTACAAGAACCCAAGTCAAGATCAAACTACCAGAACCAGAACAAACCACATTTACCTGTTCTTGTAGATTTTTACTGGCTTTCATACAGTACCACCCCTGCCTCAAATGTCGCAGTATACTGCAGTCAATTAGCCAGAAGGAGGCTACAATTTATGAACCATAGGTTATTTTGGATTCTTATCTGAAAATATTCTGCTATTGCAACCGACAGTGTTTATGTTTTAAGAGATAAACCCCAAAGGCTTTGAACGGAGGACTAACATCGTCCTAAAAGCCCCCATCTTGTCAGCTGGCTGAAAGAAATATGTCTCATACTAACCTCCCATTGGTTTAAAAATATAGCTGACAGTATGAGTCTATGGGCCCCATATGGATGTGTTTCATGACTGGATGGGTACTAAGTGGACTGGGCACAAGATGGACGTCAAAACAAGCTTCATAAGTATCCCAAACTCAGTTGGGTACCCGATAGTTCCTATCTGAGCTTCATTAGGGTAATAAGAAAAAAACCTTAAATTTTAACACTTGGTAACCATATGGGTCCCACATATCATTTTTCAGACCATTTTCTACCCATATGGGCAGAAATGTTGGCTGGGTCCAATTGGGGTGTCATTAAATCAGCCTGGATCTGCCTCAATAACTAACCAGCTAATATCAGATGGTTGCAGGTATGTCACTCCATAAGCAGCAGCAGCAGAAGAAGAAAAGAGCATTAAGTGCTACCATGGCGACTGAATCTAACAGGTGTTTGTTCTGTGTGTTTACGTCAATTTACAGAACAAAAATGCAAAAGTTTTATTATATCTGTGATAAACAATCTCTTATCTTATTTTAAGACCAGAACAAACAAATGTTTTTTGTTTTTTTTTTCTGTTTTAAGGAAAAATTTTTAGTTCTTATACATTTTTGGTTCGAATGTTTCTGTAACCGTGTTAGTTTTACACATGCCAGTCAGATTTCATCTAAAAACACAAACAAAGAAGGTGGAGAGGTTTTCGATAGTAAACGCTTATACTGACATTTATTTAGGTCCCAAAAAAATATACTCTTTAAAGACAAATTCATAATGTGTATTTACAAATTTCCAAGTTTTTTTTTTTTTCCATTCACAACAGAAGAAACAAATAGAAAAAACACATAAAAGGAGAAAAAACAAAAACAAGCAAATCTCTGACATCTCTTTTGCATGTGGACGCTAATACTATAACTGGTCAAGCTTTCAGAAAAATAGCCTTCATTTAACTGTTCTCCATTAAATAAAATTATTTTTTTTTCTGCCCCCCCTCCCCTCTTTTTTCTTATAGAAAGTTTCTTGCTTCGTCTTCTCATAACGTCGTCGTCAGAACTCGCTGTGGCGTCGTTCCGTGGTGAGGTCTGAGGAGAGGGAACCGAAAACAGACGAGTTATTAAAAATAATAATTATTAAAAAGAGTGTCATTCACGCACGCGCTGTTTTGATATCAGCCTCTGCTTATGGAAATTAAATAAACGGGTTTGTGTCTCACTCCACTTCATTGCTGATGTTGCTATCTCACACATTAGCCTCAATCGCAGAGACGGGGGTGGACAGTGGAGGGGGGGGGCGTCTGAATAAATAGTGGCACATTATTTAAATGACATTAGGTGGTGATAAAGCCGCTGACGGAGCAGGAGGAGAAGCAGGAGGGCTGATATCTTGCTCTGCTGCCTGGCGAGGCGTTTAAGTGCTAAATCACATGATTTATGCGCCTGCTGCCCGCTCGCATGTGACGGCGTTTACCTCTGCTCTGAGCTTCATTTAGCAGGAGCCTCACAGAATTAGAGCTGATGGTGTCATAACAACAACGCGTCGGGAATGATCACCTGTCAGTGATGAGCTGAAAGGGAGACTTCAGGGAATCGGGTCTGCGCTCGCGCTCCTCATCTGCAAAAAGAAAAATGAATAAAATCAGATCTTATCCAGAACTAATATCTGCTTGAATGTTCACTGTTTATACACATTTATAGCAATTTTATTATGGCATGACTAATTAATTTTGGTGTATATTTTTGTTTCTGGATGACCACAGATTTCTTTTTGTGTGTGTGTGTGTGTGTTCAGTGAATACTCCATGCAATCTGCTTGGTTTCCATAGACAGAAACTTTTTAAACTGCTTTTAATAATTCATTGAGCTTCCTGTCCTGTAACTAGGATCAAATGGAATATATGTATGATTGAATTGAAATGATGTTTATGTTGTGTGAGATGAGATATTTGTTGTGAAGTGGTGCTATGTAAATAAAATTGAATGTCGTCACAAAATAATGGCCTAAATTATGTATATATTTTTTTTTTTCGTTTTTTTTTTTTTTTTTTTTTGCCAAAAGTGAAGTTACTTAATTTTTTTAGGAAGGTGGCCACGTGCTGTTAAAAAGTCACCGACAGATAATGCTTAACGGAAACAACATGGCTACCATCTCTTTTTGGGCTGAAGCTTCCCGATGACTCCACGTCGCTGTCATCCTCCGAGTCCGACGTCCCCGCGCCGGCCGCCGCCGCGGCGGCGGGCGCCGGCACCGCTCCGTGCAGCGGCAGGTGTCCGGGCGGCGCGCCGCCCAGCAGCGACCGCATGTTCAGAATAGAGTTGGCGTTAATCAGAGCCGCGTTGGCCCAGTTGTGCAGCTTGCCGATCTGACAAGTGTATATTCCGTGACCCGGCAGCAAGGCCGGGTGGCCGGCGGAAGCCAAAGCCGCCTGTTGCGCGAAGGCCGCGGGGGGAGCAGCTTTGTGCGAGCCGCTGTCGGGGGCCGTGGCGGTCTCCGCCAAAGACCAGATTTTGGGTTTGCTCTGCGGCGCTCTCTGGCACTCCGGTATGCTCGGCGGACGCTCCGCCGCGAGCTTGTCCCCGGCCTCCGCCGACAGCGTCCTCCCGCTCTCCGTGGAGGCCTGCTCCCTGGCGGAGAGGCCCGCTTCCCCCTGTCCCTTCCCGCAGCCGGGCTCCCCGGCGCGCTGCTCCTCCTCCGGCCTCTCGACGTCGACGGTTTCCAAATCGATCTCCTCCTCTTCCTCCTCGTCGTCGCTGCCGGTCTTGCCGTGCTCGTCCTCGTTGTCGCTGCTGAAGATGCGGCCGTCCCGGTCCTCGGCGCTGCGGCCCCAGGTCACCTTGTTCTCCTTCTTCAGGCGTCTGCGAGCGTTCGCGAACCACGTGGAGACCTGCGAGAGAAAACATTTTGAAATGTTCTTAAATATATGATAACGCGCTCGCTGTTCTTTAAGGGTTACATTTTATTAGTTTTTACTGCAGGCTTAGAGAGCAGAAATCAACTGCAAACTTTTTTTCTCTCTCTCTTTTTAAAACACTGCAGCCATTTTAGTTATCCCATCATTTCTACAATAACGAATAAAAAACTAGCTTATGTAACATATTTCATTTTTTTAAAAAAGGATTTTGCTAAATCGTATCCTGTTTCACCTTGAATGCAAAACCCATTATTGGTGGTGCCAACCTGTGTGAGCGTCATCCTGGTGATGATGGCCAGCATGATCTTCTCCCCCTTGGTGGGGTACGGGTTCTTCTGGTGCTCCTGCAGCCAGGCCTTCAGGGTGCTGGTGGTCTCCCTGGTGGCCGTCTTGGCCCGGGACGGGTCCCCGTACGGGTACTGGCCGTACGGGTAGAAGCCCTGAGCGGGGTGGACGGGCAGCGAGGCCGCGGAGTGGGAGCCCGGGCCGTCCTTCAGCTCGTACTGGGAGCCCTGGGAATAGCGCCGGGGAGAGGAAGGCAACTTGTTGAATGACGTCTACACTGTAAAACGGGATTTTTAAAAAAAAAAAATTTTAATTCTGTTTTTGGAACGGATTAAATATTAGTCATACTGTAAACCTTATTAAAGTGTATCAGTTTTTTTTATGTTAAACAATGTTTACAATTTCGATTATAATTGTATATTTGTTGTTTGTTAGACTCAAAATGTGAAGAGTGAGGCTGATATGTTTGTATTGGTTTTATTATGAATAAATTGCCTCACTAAATAATAAGAATTATCACAAGACATGAGGTTCTGCCAGGATTTTAATTTGGATTGAGCTTTAAATAGTTTAGCACCAGCGCTAATGCTAAGGTCAAACTGAATGTCCTGACACAAATCAGGGGGAAAGTTGGTTAGAATAGATTTAAAGTTTTATTATTGTTCCAGTCAGTTCTTCAGTCACAGTCAAAAACCAATCATCATTTTTTGTTTCTTTACAACATTTGAGGATAAACTGGATGAGCAGAAATGATCCCAAATTTTTTTTTTAGAGTGTAACTCATATACTTGGGCCACTGGATTTATAATAGTTTACAGAATTTACCCTATTTTTTTTTTTTTTTTTTTTTGTTAAACTGCAGAAATTATGTTAGCAAAAAAGTTGGTTAAGTTTATTGGATAAATTGCAACAATTATTTTAACCAGTGTATTAAATCCTACCCCACCAAAATTAACTGCAGAAATAATTGTTGTTGTTTCGGATATAATTTTACTTCTTTTCAAATTAAAATCAAACAATATAGTTTTACTCCAAACAACTAATACTTTTAAATACACTGTAGATTTTTTTTATTATGTGCAGTATGTTTTTGAAGCGAAAAAAATTTAATTATTAATATTTTTTGGTAGAATTAAATTTTTTCCAACGTACAACAATGTCAGATAAATTTACCCCTTACAAAATTGACACGTATTATTAAAAATTCAGAAGATTTGAAAATAACTCAGCGTGCGAACAAATAACAGGAGCTAAGAAGAAATTAAACTTAACTTACAACACCGGGGTTTTTTAGAAATGGCGCTTTTTAAAAAAAAAAATTAAATGAAAACTTTACTTTCTACATGTTTAAATGCGCAGAAAGGGGGGGAAGGGAACCACGGTCTGCGCATGGACCGGTCTTCTAACACCTGAGCAGCAGCTCTTACCATCTGGGATATGAGGGCGAGGTCCGCCGCTCCGCTGTACGGCAGAAAGGCACTGTAGCTCGCAGCCGCCCACGGGCTTCCGTACATCCCCAGCATAGAGCCGACAGCCGCGGCCGTGGCGGAGGAGCTCACCGCGCCCTCCGTGCTTCCGTCCCGGGCGGCCGAGGCCGGCCGCTCGCTCCCGTACACCTCATGCGAGGCACTGAGGAACTGGGGGAACCCCAGCTGAGGGAAAGACATGTCCGGGGGAGAGGAAGGGGGGAAAAAAGTCCGTGCGGTACAGAGCTCCACAAAAGTCAAAAGAGGAATACAGCAAGAAAAAAAAAAAAAAGAAAAAAAGAAAGAAAGTAGGAATCCTCAGATAGAAAAAAAGGGAGGAGGAGGTGGGAGGGTGGGGGGGGGTTGCTGTCTAAACCTAAAGATACCCCCTTTATTTCAGAAACTGCCAAGCGTCTCCTCCTCTCCGCCGCCACGGAGCAGCTAATGTCAGAGCCGCAGTTTGGCACCTCGAGAGCGGAGTGATGCGAGCGTCTGGCCGCGGGAGCTTTGTGGATGTGGAGCTGACGGACTGATTGGCAGCCTACTTAAGCACCAAGCTCCTCCTATGCCCGGGGCAGGCGATTAGTGCATTGGTTAGCCCAGGTCGCGCGTATGTGTGAGTGTGTTGGCGAGTATGTGTTGAAGTGTGTGATTTCATTTCAGCAGAGCGCATGTGTGGTAGTGTGTGCGTATAAATGCCTGGGTGTATCATCATCATTATTATTATTATTATTATTATTATTATTATTATTAATATTCGTAATTACCTTTTTTATTATTATTTTTGGAAGATAGTTTTGAAGGGTATTCGGGGACATTCTTGCCACGCAGATCGGCCCGCTGGCATCAGTCCTCGGTCAGGTCCCCAGGGGAAGTCCCGTGATTATAGTCAGGAGTCAGTGGAGCGTCGTGTTTTCAGGGCAAAGATAAAGAATGCTGAAGGTAATGTCAGAGATGGAAGAGGATAGCAGAAGGTAGAGAGATAGGGAGGACTGTGGAGTGAAAAATGACAAACAGGGCCGGCCAAAGGCTGTATGAGGCCCTGAGCAGACATTTATTTGGGGGCCCATTTCCAGCTAACCCATAAAGGCATAATATCATATTTGGTCTGACATATTGACTGTTGCACGTTATCACCTTCCTAAAATAATGGCCTAAGTCTTTTTTTTAATTTTTTGCCTAATTCATCTTTTGGCAAAAAAAAAAGAAAAAAAAAAAGGTGTTTTTGTTTCTTTTATTTTTTAAAAAAAATATTTTTGGTAAAAAATGACTTAGGTCATTATTTTAGGAAGGTCATTATGTACAATTCTAACATCCATTGAATACATTTATTATTATTATTATTATAATAGCTATTTTCAATAGTACTAACGTAACTTTGAGTTGTCTTCACTTGTTAACATCTGCACTGAAGAGTGGATGGCCTAGTGCTTAGAATGTTGCATTCACTGGTCGTGAAAATAATGGATTTTTAAGTTTCGGACTGGCTGAATATCCAAGTATTTTGCTCATTAGCTGATTATTTATTGCATCGCTCAGTTTCAGAAGTAATTATAAAGTACTTACTGTGTAGAGTAAGACGGATGTTACCTGGTAATGCTAACTAACCGGGAGTTACCGAAAAGTCACCAAGATGGAACTTGTAGTTTGGCATCTGTAGTTTTATGAAATATGATAGTGGAGCTATTTCAGTTTCTGTTGCGATACTTCAGTGTTAGAAGCTTCATTTATGTTTCTATTTTGATTGTTATTTTATTGTTGATTTGCTTAGATCTCAGTATTTTAGCCAATTTTCAATATTTCTTCCATTCTCAATTTACCAGTATGCTTCCCGTCCCAGCTGCTCCACATCTCCTGATTTCCCTCCGCCTGCTCTCTTCCCCAGCTGCCTCCACTTACCTCTGATTAGCCCCTCTGGTCCCTATGCCTCTCTCTCCCCTCCCTCAGTGTATCTTTCTGGTTTGTTCTCCACCGGTTTCATCGTCCGTCTTTCATGTTTCTCCTTTCCCAGTGTTTTCCTCCGTCGTACATTTCAAGTTTCTTTTTGTTAATTTTTCCATTAAAAGACTTGGTTCCTCCTTGGCCTCCAAATTTGACTGTTTCCACATCGTGACTGTGTAGAAATAGTTCCAAACACAAAGGTGTGTTTTGTGTAAACAAGGTAAATGTAGTAATCTTGTTTCAGCCGGTTTAGTAGTGCAGAAACAACTTTTAAAAAGCCTGTTCTGCCTCGATATCGGTAACCAGCCCGTGTTTACGCCATTCAATTCATTTTTTTGGAATGAATTGGGTTGAATGTGTTAAAGTTTTTGTTTTTGTCCACATGAAAAATGACTAAATCTTGTTGATCTTCTTTCTCAGCCTCGAGAAATAGCACAAAAAAATTAAATTAGCATTAAAATGTCTCTTGTTTACTGTCTGAATTCTGAAATGTTTTTTTATTTTTTTTATTTAACTGTTTATTGTACGTATGTGGCTAATGAACAACAAAAGCAGTGTTTGAAGCGCCTCACGGTTGTTTGAAACGCTTTTCCAACATGAGCAACAAAAATCACTGTGTTTCTGAACGTAGCCGGTTTTTGATTAGACCTGGAACTTTGTTAAACAGTTAAAATTTTCTAAATCACTTAAATATTAATATATTCCGTTTTAGCATTCTGCCATAAGTTCTCGCAAAGCGTGCTTATGCCTCAGGCCGGCTCTGCTAAGAGCAGGAACAATCTGAGGCTCCAGATAGCAAATAAATAAATAAGTAAAAAGTGACGATTGGAGAATCGGGGGAGAAAAGACAGGTTGTTTCCTCATTGAGGCGTCTCGGCTATCACAACAGGCAGTCTGCTTCGGTTTGATTCGTTAAAACACACACACACACACACACTCCTCGTGCCCACACACTCCGCCACACTCACACTCGGGCGGTGCTAATGAGGTCGAGCACCCTGCACCCTGCTCAGAGGCCCCGTGGCCCTCCCGGGCTCCCTCAGAGGTTAGCTGTGTAATTACTCCATCCCATAAATACAGATTCATCATTTCACACTCTGAGCCTCTGATGAGCTTGGCTGAGCTGAGAGTGAGCGAGGGAGAGAGAGAGAGAGAAAGAGGGATGAGGAGTGTGTGTGTTTTGGTGTGTGTGTGTGTTTAATGATTTAATTACAGTGCTTAAAGCCCACTCTGGCTAAGTGACGGTCCGCTCTTCTGTGTCTTCTTCCTCCCGTTTCCTCTCCCTCTTCGACGCTGGCACCTAGAGGGGCTTTACTCATGAATCTCAAAGCTGTTTTTTTTTTGTTTTTTTTTCTAAACCCACATTATGATGAGCACTGCCACCGCCGCTATATATATGTGTGTGTGTGTGTGTTTGAGAGAAACACAGAGAGAGGAAGAGGGAGAGAGGATGCTTAATCTCCATGGCATTTTAAATGGCATTCATGGAGGGCGGCTCGATCCTCATTGCCAAGGTAAATGGAGCCAGGGGACTCTCCATTTCAGCTCGATAAAAGAGCAATGTTAAAGACCCTCACCGTTACCCTCCCCTCCTCTTCCTCACCCATCCCCTCTCTCTCTCTCTCTCTGCCTCCCTGCTCACTTAAAATTAATGTTTTTCTCATGACAGGGGAGGGAAACGAGACATATCCACCATCTAATAGGATAATATAGCCCCCCCATTCACCACCGTCACCGCCGCCGCCCCTCCCTCCGCGCTCCCCTCCCCGCCTTTGTAGCTGCCTGATTTCCATAGTGTCTCTGTGGAGAGGCAGTTAATGAATTCCTCTGAGCTGGAGAAAGGGGGAGAATGGTTTGGCGGTTTAGAGAGAGAGAACGAGAGAGAGAGAGAAAGAGGTAGGGGGAGGAAAGCTTTGAGCTATGCCATTCAACTTCACAGCCTCGGCCTGTTTGTGCATTCACCGCATGTGTTTGCGTGTGTGTGTGTGTGTGTGTCTTTTAACATGAACCTGCTAAGACTACCAAATATTTAGACTGGCCTCAGACCTCGCTCTGTTTTTTTTTTTGTTTTTTTAAACAGTGACGGTGGATTGAGGGATCTCTGGAGGCAGCTTGACTCTATTTGAATCCAATTCCCTGCTATTAGCTCGGCCCAGACAAAGGAATAACTTACCGTAGAAAAGCCCTTCAAATAAAGTCCCACAATCCAGTTCCTCCTGGGCAATTTGCACTGAGGTAAATGAAGACACCCCGCCCCAAAAAACATCCTGAAACTGACACGTTTTCTCTCTCTCTGGCTGGTATAGCAGAGTTTTACAGTGTGTGCTAACTTTATTTAGCTACCGTTAGGTTGGCTCTATTATTTAAGCAAAATCTTTCACAGAGTGATACAAGAACCTAGCATGGTGCAGACGTTTACAGGGACTGGATTTGTTTTTGGGTGGGGGGGAATGTTAGCCTCGGAAAAACTCAAGATGACCATCACTTGCCATGGTCATCCAGTGATTTTTCTGCACTAAATTTGCCCATGTTTATCACAGAGGAATACTTTGTGTAAAATCATAATTTCGTTATTCTAAACTGCTAAACACAAAAATGAGCACAAGCTAACATCAAACCGCTAAGCCTAAAAGTAAATCCACTGGAAGCTGACATTAAATAAGAAAATTAGCTGAAGCTAATGCTCAGAGCATAATAAATTTAGCTGACGCTAATGCTAAACACATAGCAAAATTAGCTGAAATTAAAGCTAACCTGCTAAGTACATAAAAAACAAGCTGAAGCTAATGCTCAACACAAATTCTTTTTAGCTGAAGCTGACGCTAAACACAAAAATTTGCTGAAGCTAACATTCGACACATAAAAAAAGTTAACGCTAAACCACTAAACAAATAAAATAACTAGCAGAAACTAGTTCTAAACACATAAGCTAATGCTAACCATTAAGACGACCATCTCGCCGTCTGTGCCCCACATCTTCTTCTCCTTCTCATTGGCAGCTAGTGTCAGGCTCGCAAACGGCAAAGGTAGTTAGGTTTTGGCGTCTGATTTTGCTACATATTGATAATTTAAAGTTTTATAAATAGGATGACCAAAGTTGAAAACATATGATGCGACAGAAAGTTCAGAAAAATGGGAAACAGTTTATGGCAATAATTGGTTTAAGAGGGTGAGCGTGGTAATTCATACACTTGTATCCACACTTGAAAGATTTTTACAGTAAGATGCTGGATAACAGTAATTTATCTTATAAAAGTTAACATTTTCCCACTCTACAATTACACAGCTAAATGTATTTTACTCAATTTAATAGACTAATTCAAAGTACTGAGCTATTGAGAAGTGGAAGGAGATTTTCTTTCTAATTTAAAAGCATATGTATACCTATCTGAAAAGTGTGGTGTGCATATGTTTTCATAGTGTTTGGATCATTTGACACAATGCAGTGTTTTAAAAATAAACATATATTTATCTAACCAAACAAACCCAACCAAACTACATTCTTGTAATCGGTTTCCAAGATGCAGCAAAGTGAAGCCAGCAGGAAGCGAGGATGACCTACAGGGGGCTTATGAAGAAAAACCCGTCCTCACCTACTTGACAGCAGAGATAAGCAGTGATGGATTCAGTTCTGACCTGATGTTAAAACAGATGGATCACTCTGATGATTATCAGATGATTATCAGTAAAGCATCAACGGAGATCCTTCTTACTCTTTCGCTGTCGCTGCATTCCTGTTACACATGTGAGCAAAACTTTGTGAATATTTAGCTAATTGCGAAAAGAAAAACCCACAATTTCATCATTGTGGTGTTTCCATTAAATAAGAAATGCACTTAAAATCACGCATGAATAAGTTTGTTCACGCGATAAGTCACTAAAAAACATTCCGCGCCATGATCCTCCAACTACTTCCTGTCGTCTTCTTCGTTTTTCGTGCCAGCGGCGATGTCCACTTGTTGGTCATGTCAATCGAGCGATACAAAAAAAAGTGTTTCCGTTGCAGTTTTGCAAAATTAATCCAATTTCGATACAGACAAAACGTATTGACAAAAAAGAGGGTTTTTTTTATATCGCTGTGTTTCTGTTAAGCAAATTTATTGTCGAAATGACAAATTCCACCATCATGTGGTCAATAGAAACGCAGATCCTGTGGCTAGCTAACATTTCTTAATGACCTCATATCACCAGTTACATCATAGCGACCTGAAAAGCCACTTTGCTGGCGGACGGATTCTTCTGTTTGAACATTTTGACCCAGAGGGAAGTGGGGTGGGGGGAGGAAACGGGACAAAGAGGCCGTCATTAGCAATTAACGGGCGAGCCGGCGTTTGTTTGTTAGCAGCTCCTTTGGAAGTCCGGTGGGGCTCATTTACAGTGAATGAGGGCGGATAACAAACCCCCGACCTCCGGCGAGCTGGGTCGCTTTCTGAAACGGCAACACCGTTCCACGTTCGCCGTTTTATCCGCCAACTTTGGCCGAGAATTACCGTAAAAAAACGCTCCATCGTCCCCAACAATTGAGAGCGCGATAAAAAACAAGCAATGTTGAACAAGATTGCTGATTAGAGAGAGAGAGGGAGAAAATGGTGGATTCACTCCTCCTTTTTGCCACAGAAAGACTTAGCGGGGGTCTTTTCTCATGGCCAGGGGATCTGATTGTTTTCTAAACGGATTATTAACTCTTTTGTTACAGTAGGGGTCACTTTAATGCTTCTTAGTCCCCATTAGCATTGCTTTAAAGAGCACACACACACACACAAAGATTGCTGTGTTCTAGGATTTGGCGTTTCATGTCTTTGTTGCTCACGGTGGGAGCGGAATGATACCGTTATAATGCTGTTAAAGACAATACTTCAACTTAACAGAGGGGAGTGTGAGGGATAAGGGTGTGTGTGCGCGCGTGTGTGTGTGTGTGTGTGTGAGGCTCATGATGAAAAGGTGCCCTTAGGAAGACCAGTGAGCTTAATGCAATGGTGCTGACTTCAATGGATACCTCAGAGAAAGTGGCATTACGCAGCCCTCTCCATTAAAAATCCCTAACAAGTCCTTGAATGAGAGACAGGGATCAGCTCAGTCTTCACAGGGGAAAACACTGGATCATCAAATCTGGGGGAGTCAGCAAGGACTCAGAGCACCTACTAAATGATCAGTACATTTATCCGTCGTTTCTCCGTGTAGAGTTTGCTTTGTAGTCTTAAAAATAAGATTCTTAACTGAGAGGGAGAGCAAGCCGCCCTTGGGAAAAGTTGCGGTTATCGAACACGTGAATGCGACGCTTGTGGTAGGCGGACCCCGGGGACCGTTGGATCTCGGCTAGGTGACGGGCCCCCACCTTTGAGCTGGGAGGATGAAGAGGGAGAGGGTATCCCTTACAGGTCTGACCCAGAGCCACCCTTACCATCAGAGCCAGAGGTCAGAGGTCAGATCAATTGGGCCCCCGTGTCTGTAACCGGACTTAGCCCCCACCTCCAGAACTGCAAGTGATGAAGTTGATGATGAAGGTCTGGGATTGTCTTTCATCTTGCTGAGGCAGAAGCCTCTTTAATGCATATCCCAAGTAACTCCGACTTTAGCATGTCTTGTGTATTTGAGTGTGTGTTATTTGATGAACTTATGGAGGGAATGGCAAAAACGTGTACATTTCTTGACCTTGGTTATTTTTTTTTGTCTAAATTAAAGGACTAAAAAATACTGTAAGTGATTTTTAAAAAAGGTCATTTATTTTAAAATATTTAGTAATATTTTTACTATTTTATTGTAAGATTCTTTCTGTCTGACAAAATGCCCAGGAGGGAATATCCAAAAGCTAGCTAGCTATCTTGTTAGCTAGCTATCTATCTCGCTAGTTAGCCAGCTATCCATCTCGCTGGCTGGCTAGCTATCTTTCTCTCTCTCTGTCTCTCTATTTTTTCTTGTTTCTCTCAAGCCTCCAAAAACTATGCTAAACATAATCCCAGTGATCATGCACAGATTGAAACATTTCCGTATCCTGATCAAAACTGTTAAAAAATCCACAAGAATCAAATTGCTCACGTTCACGTACACTGACAGGTACGTCTAGGCATTATGATCTTTCCAGCAACACTTTTTGAGTGAATGCTGATGGCAAAAGTGTTAGTTAGCTTTTTTTCAGAATCAGTGAGATGCTTAAAGGAAAGTAAGATGAAGCATAAAAGCTGTAGGAAGACACACTTGCATTTACAATAAGGCAAAAAAAACAAACAACAAAAAAAAAGAGACAAGGTTATTTGTATAGTACATTTTTAGCAACAAGGCAATTCAAAGTGTTTTACATGATTAGAAAGAAGCTAAAACAACAAAAAGCAAAAGAAACATTGCATTGCCGTGACAGAGAGCGAAAACGACGTTGTAATCAATTGAAGGAAACTCTAAACTAATGTCTTGATTTAGAGGAACTCAGTGATGCGCTCTATTTTTCTAGTTTTGGTGAGCAGCTGCAGCTGTCTGACTTTACCTGCGAAGAGACTGATGCGGTTATCAATTTGACGAAAGATCAACTCATAGTCTCTCCAGATCTTGTTGGGACATTTGTCCTTCAGGTGACAGAGGACTGACTTTGTAGCAGTCTTTATGTGGGTCTGAAGGTTCAGGTCCATCACCACACCTGGATTTCGGGCTGATCACTGGTCTAATAACTGGTCAAAAATTATTACTTCAGTTTTGTTTCTATTCAGCTGGAGAAAGTTATTGTCTGTACATTTGTTCAGCGCTTGAATGAGATCATAATCACCTGGTGGCGTAATGTATGGTCATTAATCTCCTGGTCATTAATCTGAACTAGCAGGAGCCTGTAGATATTAACTAAGGGGGGCCCCAGGATGGAACCCTGGGGAACCCCTCATGTGATTTCTGTCAGCTTTGATGCGTTGAGCATGGAAACTGGACTGAAAGACGTCGAAGTGGACGGTCATTGTTTAGCTATTTAACTGTTGAAACAGCTTTTTCAATAACATTAACTCACAAAAGTATTCAACGTTTATTTGTTTCTCTTTATTCCGATGCCCAAAAGGAAATCCGGTGCAGTCAACTTCCTCCAGGAGCCACTAGTAAGAGGAATCGTCTGGAGATAAATGCATTTGTTTAATGAGACCAAAACAATATGTATTGATGGCAAGATAGACGGAGTTAAATACTGAAATTATTCCCAAAATATTTAGGAGTTCATGGTTGTAACATAAGCGATATGAATTTAAGACACTGTATTTACAGTTTTTGTTAAAAACTGAAAGAACATTATTTTACAGAAATTTTTAACAAGCAAAACAAAACAAAAAAATTCTGCCAAAAAGATCATCGGTCTTAATTATTAAAGCCCACACACACCATTTCCACAATACTCATATCCTCCACTCTTCCAGGATAAACTCCTCACACTTAGGCAAACATATAAAATAACCTGCAATAACTGCACAGATACGCTGCAGGGTGAGCGCCCTGCTCTTAAGCTCTGTCAACTTCCTTCTAAAACCCTACGCTCATTGAATGCATCTCCACCCCGCAGTGAGGTAGGTCTGACTTTCAGGTCAAGAACCGTAAAAATGTGCTCACTGAATGGGAAATAACTGTTCATATCTGAAAATATGATGTATTTTGCAACTAAATATGCATAGTGGTAAAAATAAAAAATCTTTAAAGATCCCAGATAATTTGTGGAAAAAAAGAAGAGAGAAATAACAATGAAATCATCACCAGATTAAGTCATTGATTTTTATCAGTCGGAGCTATTGCTGCAGATTTTTCAGGTTAGCAGGAAATAAAGGACTTTCTTTACTTTTTTAAAGTAAAACACGAGCTTTAAAAATAAGTATATATAACATAAATCTAGGAGTGTACATCAGTGACGTGCGGTCAGAGGAGGCAAGTGAGGCGTCATGGAAAAATAATATATAATGATAAAATAATTTAGATTGCTATTTTCACCCTGTGGTTTGTACTATAAAGTATTTTTTTTTCATTTAGCTTAGCCAATTTTGCTTATTTTTTCCTCTAAATCGCTGGATTTTCTAATTTTCCCATTCAAATGCTCGGAAGCGAAGCCGGTGAGGCAGCAGAGAGTTGAATTGATCAACCTCTCACTAACTGAACTGGCTGCCATTCTATGAGAGCATGTCCTCCTGTCTGTACGTCGCCAATGAAATGGTTAAAAAACATTTAATGTATGAACTGATTTTCCATAATTTAGCTTATGTATACTGCTCAAAAAAAATAAAGGGAACACTTAAACAACACAATATAACTCCAAGTAAATCAAACTTCTGATAAATCATTGGTTAATAAATTTGATTTCCATTGATGATTTTTGTGTGATTTTGTTTTGTCAGCACATTCAACTTTGTACAGAACAAAGTATTCAATGAGAATATTTCATTCATTCATATCTAGGATGTGTTATTTGAGTGTTCCCTTTATTTTTTTGAGCAGTGTATATAATATACAGTGTTTTTGTCACCAACTGTGTGTGTAACGTGTTTTGTGAGCTGAGAAGCGATCAGAAACCAGAGAACAGATTGGAGGTGAGGCAGGCAGTTCTCCTGCCTCATGGCAGGGGGCGCTCATGATCCCAGACATCGGTTTTGTGACTCCATAACTGCAGAGTGGCAACCAGCTAGCCATACATGACATAAGTAAAGTACAGCGATATATTTGTTTTCTCCTCTCTTCTGACGTCAACATGGAAAACTACATTTCTACACTTAAACAGTTTTCTAAAGTGGATTTTCAATTGAAGCAGGAGAAAATAACTAAAGGAAGACAAACAGCAGAGCTGAAAGATTTGCTTCGAGACAGTTTGATGATTCTCAAACGCAGTCGTATACAAGAAAAGACATGCCGAGGATAAAGACCTGGCTTTGGATGAACGGGTATTTTTGTGCAGAATTGGCGGTGCATAGATTTCATTTACAAGTAAAGGTAAGACGGCAATAACATGTTTAGCCAAAAGAATTCAGTAAAGTAGAAGCTAATCTACTTTACTACTTTAATCTACCACATCAATCATTTATTAATAAAACATTAAGCCTAAAACATCCTGCTGCAACCGACTGAATGTTTTGTTCTGTGTTCAAAATTCTTGAATGTTCTTTTTGGTGTAGTCGCATTGTTGTCAGTTGCTATGGCAACGAGTCTGCGTGTAGCTTGGCCGATACAAAGCGAGAAAGTGGTTTCGGATTTTCCCTTTGCTGTGGATCACAGGACGATATTAATGCCTACATTTCCAAGTTTCACTGAGTTAACACGGCTATGGATGACATGTAAAAGAATAAATAGCCTTTCTGCCCTCCAGCGTTGTGTGCATGAGCGAAATTTCCATACATAAACAATAACATGCCTGGTGTCTATATTTATAAATCGTAAGTGCCTGACCAGCTATGAACCTCACCGCATGTCACTGGTGTACATAGATATTTCTCTTCAGGCACTATTTAAAGCCTTTTCATCATCTGGATTTGATCTCCATTTACAGACCTTGAAAGCAACATAGACAATTTTTAAAAGTTTGAGGTACATAATACGTATGTCAGAGATCTTTATAATTACAGCTCAAAGTTGGTTTTCGCATGTAAAAATACAACAGTGTCATCCACATACATATAAAACATGACTTAAAGCTAAGAAACTTGAGAAAATTCGTAAGTATACAAGCTAAAAACCAGAGGACCCAGTGTGAAGCCCTGAGGTACACCGTCAGGTGCGCTTTTTTTTTTTTACCACTCAAATGTAATTTTATGTTTGTGTTAACTGTTTACTGTCTCTAATGAAGAAATGAAATGAGTAAAAGTCTAGAAAGATTTTCACTTCTACACCATTCAATCTAACTTAGCTAATGTAGGCTTGAGATTTTCAAAAACACACCCAGAAAACACAAAAAGCAAAACATATTTGAATAGAATGTTCATTAAAAATAGTGTCGTATTCAGATGTGAAACAATTTATATAAAAATGCCAAAAGTTTCAAAATTTCTGGAAGAAAAGAAGCTAAGTTCTTCAATAGCTAATAAAATATTTTCTCGATTTGTATGCTGAGGTTGCTAAGTGTTGTTAGCATAAACTGAGTAAACCTGTAAAAAAAAAGAGTCATACACCCACAGCATCACATACCAAGTTTTCACAAAAACTGCCACAGTTACCACAATCCTTTGATTGACGGAGCACCGCAAGAATTTTATTGAAATTTAAAGCCCAAATCAGCCAAAGCCGGTGAAATAAACAAAACAAACCACAAAAAAAAAAAACACAGCGACTGCGAGCGAGCACGCGGCGCCGCCCGACAACGAGGCCAAGACTGTCACGTATCCGTGCAAAGACTCAGGAGCCGAGAGCGTGCTCTGCCGCTGTCTGTCAAGCCTCTGAGAAGCAACAGTGGAGGTGGGGAGCAAGCATTCCTCACAGCGGCTCCATGCAGTTCAGCCAATTAGCAGCTGAGTGGTTTGTTTAAGTCCAAGTGATGATGAGCTGTTGTGCTGGGAGGCAGCCTGGTTCATTAAGCCCACTGTTGTCTCTGGTTTACTCAGCTTGCCTGGCCTTAACAGCCTCTTGGTGCTTGTTTACCAGCTGCAAATATGACAGACTGTGTGTCTATTTGACCGTCTGTTTGCGTGAGCGCGCATGCGTGTGTGTGTGTGTGTGTGTGAGGTGATGCTGGAGGTGGCGAGTTTTTATGTGTTTGCATGTGGGGGTGATCTGCAATTTTGTTTTTAGGCGCTGGTTCTTGCAGGCGGAGTATGGTAAAAAAATAAATAAAAATCACCTGTGCATCTGCAGGCAATTGTTAAAATTCAACTAGTAATTTTTTAAAAATTAAAGTAAAATTCAAAGCTGCTTACTATGTGAAAAGAGCAGCAGCGTCTGACTCCACCGTGACGCTCTTTGTTCTTGTTGGAAGGAATCATTTTGTGGTTGTTCAGATGAAGTTTCTCTTGGGTATATGAAGGCAACGGTGCATGACTAAGACAAACACAAATTAACGGTGATTTACTTGAAGTTTACTGGCTATTGCAACCGCAAACCTCTTTGATTGGTATCCTACGTGACAGACCAACACAAAATAGGGCATCATTTTGAACGAAAAAAAAAAAAAATGAATAGTTTGCCACAAAAGTAAAGTGGGCTAAAGCTACTTACTGCCACTGCTGACCAAAATAAACATGTTTGCCCAGAATGCATACTAACGAGCACAAAGACTTTTGGGAGAATATTCTTTTGGCTCGTTAGACGAAAGTATGACTTTTTAGATCGCCTGCATCTCACTCCATCTGATGTAAAACTAGAGTCAAACATGGTGGTGTGATGATCTGGACCTGCTGTCTACCAGGAAAACCCTAAAGTCTGTCTGGCCAAAGCTGGAACAGGCTTTGGTTATGCAGCCGTACAGTAAGCTAAAAACACAACAGCAAGTTCACCTCTGGCTAAAAACAGCAACATAATAATGAAGGTTTTGGAGATGTCAAATCAAACTCTGTACCTAAACCTGATCGGTGTCTTGTGGCATCCTGCAGTGGGGTTGAATTAAAACAATTTTTCAATGAACAATGGGCCAAAATTCTTTGAGAGTGATGAAAAAGATTCAGGTTATTGCGAAAGTTTAATGGGAGCACAATCAGTTACCAGGTGTAGGGGGCAATACTTAGATATCCATAAGGAAGGGTGAATTGATAGCTTTTTTCCCCCTTAAGGCAACAGTATGTAACTTTTATAAAAAATTTTTGCTTTTTTAAAATATTTGGTAAAAATTCTAACTTATGTTGTGACAATATGCGACAGATAATCTGTGGAAAAAATGGAGCTTGATCCTGCTGACATCTGTACAAATACACGGTTCTGTCAGAAACAACCAATCCGAGCCAGGAGGAGGGTTTTAGCGCTGCCAATCATTTTCACGCATTACTCCCGCTTGCTCTCTGCTTACTGCAATAATTTATATCCAATACCAAGTAATCCGATACCAATACTTTATATTTAAGTTTGATGTTTTATCAAACTTCTGACCTTTTTGTGCTTCATTTCCTTCTGATTATTTTGTTCAAAATTAAGATTTTCACAAAGCTTTCATACAAAATACTTTAATAACATACTAACTTGATTTGTGAGGATTATTTTTACTAAATAAAGTGCAAAAAAGAGCAAATCAAAGCAAAATCTTGAGTTGAGATGGAGGCTAAAACTAACGTATCGATCTTGCCACACTACTATCGATCCGGTACAACTTGGTATCGATATTATCTATATTTTTGCATCGATCTGCCCATCTTTACTTCTTGAGATTTTGCTCTGCTATTGGAATAATTTTGTAATAACTGACAGAAACAGAAGAAAACTGGGGCAAACATGTTTCACTGCGCAAGTGACTTTGCTGTGATTCGGCTCAGTTGTTGTCGATTGTTAAGCAAATTATCTGCAAGTACAGTAAAATACCAGACAACCTCAAGCATTGCTCATGAAAAAAAAACAAAAAAACTTTTTAGCATCTTGAAAATAATCTTCAGGTCAACGAAGCGGCAGATAACTCCGTCTTTCACCACTTGGACAGATATTAGTCTGACAGTAACACTTAAAGAGTACGCCTCCCTTTGTTTTCTCACTCAACACGAGGCACGGAGTAAAATAAGCCGCGGTGTAGTAGCGGAGGTCGTTGATCTAATGAGGCCCAGACTCTCTCTCTCTCTCCATCCGCACCGATAAAACGGAGTCAGACACTCGCACTTCTCTCTCCCGCCACAGACAGAGTCGGCGTGGATCTCCTTCCATGTTTCCCCTTCCATGTGAAGAGCGGTTTATTCAAGATGTCACAGCTGCCTGCGTCTCTGTTGGGGCGTTAAGGAGGGTCACAGCTTTGTGACAGTCTGCTTGCCTGCGTGTGTGTGTGTGTGTGTGTGTGTGTGTGTGTGTGAGAGAGAGAGAGACAGAAAGAAAGAAAGTAAGTGTGTGTTTGCAATGCAACGGCCGCTGACGGATCACTTCATACTGGGGCAATTACTTCAACTGTGACAGATTGCCTCAGCAGAAGTGAGTTTAGGATAAAACCTTTTCTCCCTTCAAATCTTCCTCTGTTCAATAAGGAAGCTTGTGGTTCTCCTGGCTAATGACTTCCTCCTCGCTGTTGCACCGTTTTCTTTCTGTGTGTGTGTGTGTGTGAGGGAGAGAGAGAGAGAGAAAGAAAAAGAGAGCAGGGGGTGACAGTACCATCTGTCTGACTGCTGTAGCCCTTGCCCCTGCCCAGCTGGTGGGCACCGAGTAATGGGAGAGGACTTCCTCATCTCGGCCCCCTGAGACACTCGCCGCATTAGTATGCAACACCTACTGTCAGAATGAACCAGAGAGACGAGGCAGAGACAGCGAGAGAGAGAGAGAGAGAGAGAGAGAGAGAGAGGAGTCTCTTTTTTTCTTCTTCTTCCTTTTTTTTTCTGGAAACCTGAGCAACTGAAAGTGTCAAGTGATGGGAACTGAATGCTCCGACTCTGGAAAAATTGGCACATGCGGCACAGACCCGCTCGGCGCGCATCTGCCTGTGACTGGCAGTTGGAGGAATGTAAATGAGCATATACACTAAACAAATAGATTTCTCTCTCCGGGAGGCGGCGATGAAATGAGAGGGAAGTGGAGAAGGTTGCGCCATTCCGGTCGAAATATTGCACCAAGCACATCAAATGTTGCATCTTACGCCGCAAAAGTCTGAAGACCTTCGTGGATGGAAGGGGGGTTTTTGTGTGTTTGCCGACTGAAAAAGCCAAAAGGCGACTTATGTAACTAACCAAAACTTGAGCTTTTGCGATTTATAAATATGCCACTACTGGTGGTGCACTTTACAATATGCCAAAGCATATTAAAACAGACCAGCAGTGAAAAGCTAGTTCTGTGTTGCTGCCTTTTAAACCAAACTCGCTCAGACTTTAGAGGAAATAACAAAAACACCTTGATCGTTTTGTAGATGCAGCTACATTTAGCTGTGAGGACCATTGTCCAACACACACTGATGAAACGGACAACTAAAATTAAATTGATAACTCTGTGGTATATTGATGTCCTGATGTCATCAAGCTGCTTTTCCCAAACCAAAATGATTCAGCATATTAACCAGCCACACAGCCTACCACTTTCATTTGATGTTCAATAGAAATCCTGATGAGTGGTTATGAATTGGAGAACGTAAACAAAGCTGTTGATGTTACGGTGATGTCACCTGAGACTTACATGTTAAAATCCAGAAATTACAGTGGATATGAACAGAACTGATGTCATTAAAAACGCCCACAGCAGAGTCATTCGAAGGTTGACTGACTGGTGTGATTTGAATCAACTTCCTGCTTCGTCATGATTCCATCAATTACAGCAATACTGATCCATAAAGCAGCTCCTGACCGTCACTCTGCCTCCTCCTGTCAGGCTCACAGTCTGACCGGATCTTTATAGGAAATGCTGCTACTTCTCCACTATACGCACAGCCAAAGGTTTTCTTCTCTTTTTGCTTGTTTTTGCAAGTGGCCCTTTGTGTTCTGTGTGGACAGCACCAGTTTTTGGTGATAAGTCAACCTACAGATGCTTTTTACGCAGATATACACTGTTGCAGTGATTTTGCAGAACTTTCCCGCTCTTATAAAGAATCTGCACTGTTCCATCTCTTCTTCATTTGTGAAAATTGGATCCGGCTGCATTTCCATTGACCTTAAAATTGCTCAAATTACAAAAGTAAATTTGCGCAATAGAGACGCGCCAAGTCTGAAAAAACTCACGTTTTTTGATTACGTTTTTGCACCAGAATGGGACAGGACGGTTTTTCTTCCATATCGAATTAATGAATTTAGCAAAACTGCAATGGAAACGCATTTTCTTTGCATCACACGAGTCATGTGATCAACAACAGGATGTTACTACTGGCAGAAAAGACAAAGATTATGACAGGAAGTAGTAGGAGGACAGTGGCATGACGTGCTTTTTATGAACAGACTTAATCAAATGTGATTTTAATTGTGTTTCTTACTTAATGGAAACTCTGCAATTACGAAATCATGTTGTTGGTTTTTTTACATTAGCAGAATATTGACAAAATTGTATGTCACATTTATATTGGATACAAACTTCTTCGGTTCATTGGAATCCCAAGGCCTGTAAACCATCTTCTAACCTTTTCATCCCTCTCCTTTAGATGTCAGTGAATTTACTTCTGATACGATCTTGAATTTCTGAGACCTTGAGTTGTACAGTACACGTTACTTTACATGTGTGGGAAAGAAAATGTGAAATGCTCTTATTTTTCATCCCAGAAAAACACGACATTGTCTCAGAGTCACTGATATATCTTATATACAGAAAAAAAAGAAAAAAGCTAAAGTAAAAGCAGATGCCAAATGCAGAAGAGCAAAGCTGCCTTTCAGCCAGACAGAACCTCGGTTACTGCGGCGCTGAACCTTTAAAACCCGATCAAAAATAAAGGTAAAAAAAAAAACAACAACTGGAAACCCGGAGTCGGACGTTATTTGTTTGGCGGCTGAAAGTCGGGGACTCTTCAGGCGTCGCTGACTAATGATGTTTCTTTATCTGCGCCGCGGCGGCAGGCCTGCGTTTGGATCCGCGGTGTGTGTGTGAGCACAACAGAGGCCGATAGCGTCCCACGCCGAGGCAGAGACCGCTCTCTGAATCTACGCCTCTCTGTTCCACACACTCTCCTCCCGCATGCTTTTCTGCCTCACCATCTCTCCCTCGCTATCCCCCCTCTCACACCCTCCCCTTCTCTCTTTCTCTCTCTGTGTTTCTTTCTCCTTTCAAGCGTGGAATCATTTAATTATCGCCTATAGCTCTTTTGGCAGGCTGTTGAATGCCCACCTCTCAAAGCCTAGAGGAAACAATTTACCCAGGGATATCACACACACACACACACACACACACGAGCGCAGGCATTTCAAGGAAAGGATTTATTACACCAAGTCCATCTGTGCTTCATAGAAATCCACCACCTAGTTCAGATTGAAAAGTGAAAAATAATAATAGTGGCGAGAAAAAAAATGGCTGATATTTCAACGTTGCTCAAATCTGTTTTTTTGTATATAACGTCACTTTTAAGTAAGAGCTAATGATTAAATGTTAAAGCATTTAGCGCCCCATTATGGCAACAGCAGGAGGTCATTCGTTCAGGATGCCTGACTTTTTTTGTGTCTTTACGTGGACCTCCGAGGAGCGCCGATAACTTAGAAAGTCGAGAAGGAGGAACAAAAAGGCGGGAAGTTGGGAGAAACGGCGGGGGATCCATTGAGAGGAAAGTAACGACCCGTCTCGTACCGCCGGCTCTTTCTCGTTGTAAAAGGTGTCCGAGGAGGGAGGGGGGGGGCCGCTTTAAAATGATGTCCGTTACGTTGGAGAAGAAGAAAAAAAAAGAGAGAGAAAACACTAAAATGGATGACAAGGCCAAGAGAAGGATGAAAGGGAGAAGAGGGACGAGAGGCGGTAAATTTTCGACAGAGCTCTCACTTCATTACGGGGCTGATCAGAGGCGAGGCAGAGGCAGAGACAAAGGGCCCCAGTGTTGCCGGCCCCGCTCCGTCAGTGTTACGCCGAGGTCAGCCCTTTAACTCGCCGGGCAATGAATAACCGGGCTTTCAGGCGGCACAATGGCCCAGCCGGCTTTCGCTGGGCTCCGGGTTGGACCTGCCTATTGTCAGGGAGCGGGACTGGGGAAGTCACCAATCTGTAGGAACGCCGAGAAGCTAAGGGACGCAACGGACGGAAAGGAGCTGCTCTAGGCGTGTGTGTGTGTGTGTGTGTGTGTGTGTGTGCAATGTGGAGGTCAAGAGTACTCCATCAACACTATGCCATTAAAGATTAAAGGGTGAGCTGCATAAAGGGGGCTGTACAAATTCCTTAGCCTTTCTGTGTGTGTGTGTGTAGGTGTGTGTGTGTGTGTGTGTGTGTGTAAGAGAGGCTTTGGCTTCTCTTACAGGTACATGTTTAAAGTTTGGACTGAAACTGGCCAGGAAAACCCAATGAATGAGTCCATTACCTTTTGGGCCAGTAAAGAAAATTGTTGACCAGCTGGAAAAAAGTGAAGAAAACCCTTAAAAATGAATCGAGCTTTGATTGCATTAGTATATTCCATCCATCATTTATACCCACTTATCCGTGGATCATAACCAGGGGGACTGGTGCCGATCTCCAGCAGTCATTGGGCCAGATGCGCGGTACACCCTCGACAAGTCGTAGCATTTTGACAAATCCGTAGTTTACTGCTATATTTTTTTCCCAATAGGAGAGGAAATCAGACGCAAGAATCTTTACTGAGATGCTCACGACACAGAAAAGTAACACACCTGGTCACAGCGCAGCAAAACACTGTGAATCCCACCCCACTGATCTCCTCATACTCCAGGGCTGGGCGGCGTTAGAACATGTCGTCATGCAAGGAATATTGGTAAAAATTGGGATGACGATATCAGTTCAGATTTATAACCCATTTCTCATCTGTGGTTTCCACACTCTGCGACCTCTAAAATGTTTGTGTCCAACTAGTTAAATATCACATTAGTATGTAGTGCAGTCAGAGCCTCTGCATGGCTTATAGTGAGAATAAATAACATTATTGCTACAATATTTGTAGCAACTTCCTTAAAATTCATAACAGTGGAGCATATGACCAGTATGTTGTAATTTGAGTTGTGACAAACATTGAATGGAATTTTTAAGCACATCCATAAAACCTGTGGCAGTCTTGCTTCCCCAGAGATTCAATTATGAACTTAAGTGTGAAATGTGTATAAAGTTATTTACTTAATAAATAAATGTGGCATGCTTCAGAAATAAGCAGACATGCAGTGGAGTCAGAGAAATTGACCTCTGTGTCACAACATATTTTTACCCCCAGGAAAGCAAAAGGAAGTAAAAAAAATATATATATGGAGTTCCAATACGCCCAGATATTTCTCCTGTGGGTGCTTAACTCAATAATGAAATCATAAATTGTTAAAAGTTAGAAAAACTGTGGCATCTGTGATTTTTGCTAAAATAATCATTTCATAAATGGTTCCCCAATTTTTACTTACTGGGTAAATGTGCACAAAATAATAGTATTAAAGAAAATAAATGATTTTTTTCTGTGTGAAATTATGCAGTCAGGTGATCATAACTTTATCCACGAATGTAAATTTAATAAACAACTAAAGGTTGAATATTTGAGTTGTAAGTCTGGGAGTAGATTTCCGTAACTATTCAATATCAATTTGAATCAGACTTTTAGACCTCATGAAAAGTGACTGCCGTTGCATTTCCCCAGTAAATCACTCTGTGTGGCTTGATAGGTGCTGGAGATCTCTGATAAACTCCGATTTTAGGCCGAACGTTTCCATCTCTTCATGGTTAAATTCCCTCTCAGCGCTCCATTCACAGGGAAGCTGCTTTCATCTCCCTCCAACATAACGCTTTGCCATAACTGCCTGCAGAGTGTGTGAATCTGTGCCTGCCTTCCTGGTGTCCCAGTGAGTTTAAGGCAGGCAGATTTTTTTTTTTCTTTTTCTTTTCAAATTTTTGAATAAAACCACTCAGGATCAGCAAGTCAGACTGAAGGAGAGGAACGGCTGTCGAGCCTCAGGATTTTCTGACCAGCAGCAGTTTGGAGCCGCTAGAGTGGTGGGGAAATTATTTAATTGTTTTTCTATCTATGGTGGGCAACGTGATCAGGGAACTTTGAGAATGAAAACAAACCAGGCTAAACCAGGTGGCTGTTTTTTCTTCTTCTTTTTGATTTTTTCCACTATAGCTTACCTCGATGTATATTTTGCAAATCAGCTAATTTTGTGCAGATAGAATCAGTTTCAAATTGTTATTTTTATAACAATCTGCGGTGTGACACTGTCTTGAGTGTGGAGGTGAGGCCCGGCAGATTTACTTTCATAAGCGGAGCATTTTGGGCTTTCGCCACGATGCTCCACTTGGAATGTAAAACTTTATTGGACATTTCTTTGGGCTGATTTCAAATGTAACAGACACAGACATGAAAAAGGAAGAAAGGTGGGGAAAAAGTTTTCCAATATTTCGGTTTGCTAAGAGAAAAAGAAATAATGATTTAAAGAAAAAAGTCATTTAAAGTTGCTGAAGTTTTCCCACCCCAAGACATTTTGACATTCTGTCAAGTTATGGCAAACTTTTAAGTGTCTTATTGGAATCGTTTGTGAGCGGCCAAGACAAAGCAGTGAATCATTTTCAAGTGAATGGAAACCAATATACGTTATTCAAAACAAAAATCTAAAAAGTTAGCATTTGCATTCAGCCCCCTTTCTCTTACACCCCTAAATGAAATCAATTGCAGCCAATCATCTTAAATCAGTAAATAGTCCTCCTTTGTGTAATTTAGTGGCAGTATAAATCCAGCTGATCTGTGAAGGTCTGGCAAGTTTCTAGAGAACATTATTGAACGCTCAGCAATCATGAAAACCAAATCAATATCAGTATCTGATCGATTCTGGCATGGTGAGATCGATATTTTAGCTTCGGATTCCCAATTGTAGTCCCTCAACTTTACCATCCAAAACATTTAGTTTGCTTTGCTCTCAAATGATAATTTTCGCACTTTATTTATTTACAAATTTTGTTGTTTTCTATCGTTTCTGTTTATGATGTTACTATGCTATAAATAAACCTTAGATAATAAAGATTGGTATTGATATTGTATTGGTATCGGTGACACTGGCTCAGTATTTACTTTGTATCAGATTGATCGCATAGCTGCAGTATCACATAGCTTTATACTCACACTATGTTAGCCACTTCAACCATTTGGCATGCAGACATGAGTTAAGCTTCGTCAGCGCAGACAAAGTATCTGCACAGCATAGCATGATATTATATGATTTTATTGAGGTCCTACAGCCATTAATTTTTGCAGCATTGGGCTCTACATGGAGTTTGTATTACGTGCCTAATTTGCATGGCACTAACACCAATAACATTGTTAAAAATAAGAATTTATAATAAATAAATAGAAACATCTCAGACACTGACATTGTAACTGACACATCATCACTATCAGCGCAAAAGGAGACTAATGCACTAATAATTAATGATATTCACAAAAGGAAATTTGCAGTGCAGCATCTACCAAATATCATCATTGCAATCATTCAGACTATATTTTACACTGATAAATTCACATTCCAGTGGTGGCTCTAAATATCTAATTTAGCTCAGCATTTTAAATCAAGAGCATTAAAAAAAAAGTAGAAGAAGAAGAAGAAGCTATTATTTATTTGCAAACAGCTGCCAGATCATTTAATGTGTTTCTATGCAAATGAAGTCATGTGTGGGATAACCACTGAAATATGATGCCTGAATCTCTTGATGGACAGGTGAGTGCACAATTACTTCGCCCTCACTGGCGGAGGAATAAGAAATGCCTTCTTAAGCTCACAGTTAGTGCACACACACACTCACACACACACACGCAGCAGACACAGCAGCTGTCTGAGGCAGGCAGGGTCAAACGGTGGTTAATCAGTCCCGTCACCTGCTCGGGTCATCACACCTTCAGCTCGGCTCGGCTGAATAATAATAATCTCGCAAAATTAGCACCGGCTCGCTGGCAGTGAGTGGCGAAGTGAACCTGTTGTTGATATAATACATTACATCCTGCTGTCTCGCCTCCCTGACACACACAGACACACTCTCTGTGCCGTGTGAAGGGGCCACCGCAAACTGTCACTTCGCACTAATGACGGCGACAGCAGTGGTGTGTGACAGGCGTTTTTTTTTTTTCTTCTTCTTTTTTTCCCCCCATCATCTCTTTTTTCACACGTGATTCCGCAGCGTCTCCTTTCATGCGCTCTGCCCCTCTCTGTAAAATTCTATCAAATGTGAAGCGCAGGAAGGAAGTGGACTGTCAGACCGAAGCGGCTTTTGAAATCTTCTCTCTGTAGAAAATAAATAAATAAATAAATCGTCTCATTAGTGGGATTTGTCTGCAAATTCCGGCAATGGAAGTTAATGAGGTATTGGGAATGTCCTCGCAGCGGAAAGCAGGAGACGTTTTAGCATCAAAGCGTGCGTCAGGAGGCCGTTTGGTTTGTTGGTTCTCAGGGAGAGTTCCTCTGTACGCAGAGCAGGCAGGTGTATCACGGGCACCGGGGAAGCAGGAATGATTTCCCATCTGTTTGTTCCGTGGAGAGATTAGGGGGACTGTCTTATTGGAGGTGGAGCGCATCTCCCTCCACCCCGCGCCGGGAACCTTTTAATGGGGCGGAAAACCTGCCTGGCTTCCGCCCGTCAACGTCTGAGGAGGAATTCCCATTCCCAACATCCTCTAGTTTTCTTTCCAGCGCCCAGCTCTTCTGTTTTTAAAAGAGCTCTAATGTGCAAACTACTCTGATATAAGATGCCCAAAGCAGCTGCGTTTCCACGGCAAACGTGTGCTGAGCTGTGTCGCCATTCCGCATTTCCATCATCCAAATTGAAATTATGAAAATTAATTCGCTTAGCGTTAACATGGCAATATTGTAAAAAATTGCCATGTTAATTTTCGCAAAAAGCTACGATAAACGTTTTTGTTTTTTTTTCCTTTGGCTGTATGTTGCGAAACTGCAATGGAAATTTTTTTTCCCGCATCACGAGTCACGTGATCAACAGCCTGATGTTACTACAGGCGAAAACCATGAAGAAGGCGACAGGAAGTGGCAGGAGAATGTTTGTTTGTTTGTTTGTTTGTTTCGTTTGTTTGGATGATGAACAACTGGCTCCACCAGAGATCTCACAGCATCACACAGTTCATAAAAAGTCGTGTGTCCTCCAAACTTTTGCTCCTCTGTAAAATCTCCGACTACATTTTCACCAAAACGCTGCATATGTAGCTATTCATGAGTAGGCGGGGCTTGTCCCTCAAACGCCTGAGTAAGACACTCATGGCTAACAGATGATGAGCGCTGGCGCCATGGCCGAATTATAAATACATCATGTAAGTGTGAACAAGCTTATTGATGTGTGATTTTAATCTAATTTCTTATTTAATGGAAACACCACAATTGCAAAATTGTGTTGTTTCAACATTAGCAGAATATAGACAAAGATCTGGGCACATTTGTAATGGAGCTGAAGTTATAAAACCACAATTTTGCTGTTGCAGAGTTTCTATTACATAAGAAACTATTAAAATGACGTGAACAGGTTTGTTCAGCTGATATGTCAATAAGCAATCAATTGAAATGAGCTCAACAATTACAATTTTTATGATTCATATTCATAATCCATTTTATTATGTTTTTTAGATCTGTTTGCGTTATTGTTTTTGTCGTGTTTGATTTTGGATATTTCATATCTTCCTCTTCCAGTGTTGAATGATCTTGACAAAATTAATGTATATTGTTGTTTGAGGCGGCGAACTTGCATCTTTATGCCGTTATCAATATATTACTTGAAAGTGGTCTCAAAGCAATAATAATATAATTTATCGCCATAATTACTGGGACAGTTTATCATCCAGCTAAATGTCCTGTGGTGGTCTAGCCTTGCCATCATCTTTCAGCCACTTCCTGCAGTCGTCTTCGTCTTTTCTGCCAGTAGTAACATCCGGTTGTTGATCACGTAACTCGTGTGATGCCAAAAAAAAGTGTTTTCGTTGCAGTTTTGCAAAATACACAAATTTCTATACAGTTGCCAAACCATCTCATCTTGGCGCAAAAAATGATTTTGTCCCAAATTGCTGCTTTTCATTTAAGCAAATTTATTATCGGAATTCCAATTTGTGCAATTCCATGGTCAATGAATCCATCTTAATACACTTATTTTGATTTACATATTTAGCGTGGAGATACTTAGAATTCCTCCTCAAGTGTGTAAACACACACATACACACACACACACACAGAGCACACAGGGGGATAGACGGCTGGATAAACGCCAGCCAAGCCTCATTAGCTTCTAGCTGCCTCTGTGGACAGACAGGAGCTGGAGGCCGTGGGGTGTGGGTGTGGGTGGGGGGCGGTTAGGTAAGCAGAGTGGGGTTCAAAGAGAGCAAGAGGAGGCAGAAGGAGAGGAAAGGCAGGTTTACAGAGGCAGAGCCCGGCACGTTGACCTGTTGGATTAGGACTATTAGAAACCCATCTGGGGCTGCTTGACCACTTTACTGGCAGATCCTCCTCCCAGCAGCCGCTCAGCTGACCCCCCTCTGACACAATACACCCCTGAGACACCCACACACACACACACACGATCCCTGATGAAACAGATGAAATGCTTTGTGTCAGTTCTGAAAGGCTGCATGTTGCTATTTATGACAGATGGAGAATTGACCTGTGAGTCAAGGAGCTCATTTTTCTGTTTTATTCTCAACCTGTAGGGTAGATTATGGAGGTTTATGGAGACTAAAATGATCACGATCTGACTTCATGTGACATGGTAAGTTTATGAGGAATGTTTATGCGTACGATGGCTTGGAAAAGCATTATTATTAATCTTTGAGTTTATCAATTTTGTCAGGTTACAACCAAAAGGTTTGGTGTGTTTTATTGGGGTTCAAGGTGTGGCGTGCATTGTAATTATTCACCTGCAGTTACAGCTGTAAGTCTAGAGATTTAATCTTTTGCAACTGATCCTCAGTTGGGTTTACGTGGAGACTTTGAGTTGGCCATAACAACAAAGAAATACACTTTCATCAATGCATTTCATTGTATATCTGGCTATATGTTTAAGATTATTGTCTTGCTGGAAGGTAAACCTCCACCTCAGTATTGAGTCTTTTGGCCTTTTAGACCAAGCCTGACCACAATTCTGCTCGATTCTCATCTCCCTTCACTGCTCCATCAGTCCTTTCTCCAATTGATGTGGATTTCTCCCTGAGATTTTCTACTGGGTCAATCAACGAACAGAAGAAGTTGTGAACGATGATGTCAATTTTCTGCGCTGTTTTAGAATTGCCCGTAGTTTCAGCAATGGCAACGGAGGAAGTGGACGAAGCCGTTCGGTCCATGTTGACCAAATATATTCACAAGTTAACAAGTCAGCACATATGTTAAATAGCTGATTGCTCTCACGCTGTTGCACAGCAGCACTGTTATCTGTGGAAACAGTGCAGGGTAGAAATACGCTTCACTGTCTTTCACTTGACTAGCAATACTCCATTGGTAGTAAAACCAACAGAAATAGCAATACTTCATGTCTTGCTGTGCTAGCTCTTCTTGCCGATAGATGCCATAAATATAATTTTTTCTGACTGTAGTAGGCCAGATTAGAGATTAGTACTCCATTAGTAGCTATTGACCCTTTGCACGTGACGTCACGCTCTTCAGAACTCGGCCCGCTTAGCCACGACGGACGTCAAAACAACCTTGGGACTCTTTTAAAGCCTGTCAAAAACAGACCTCTGTAAGTTAGTTTTGCTTTTATTTAGTTCATTTCACTTTAAAAATGGCCATATGGTGCTGCGCGGTCAGCTGCTGAAAGAGGCAAGGATACAAACCAAACTTGTCATTTTATTTTATAACTTTTAATGCGGCTGCCAGTCAATCATGACTGTTGGCGTAATCACGGATTTACAGCTAACACTTTTTACAAGGTAAGAAGATTAACGTGCATATACTTTAAAAGTAAGTATGATTAGAAAGATATCAAATATTGCATCATGGAGAAGGTACCTGTCTAATTGTCAGTAACCATGGAGACAATGCCACACCGTCATGTAGCCTAGCATGGATAGAAAAAACTGGTTAGCTTCTCCCCTTTTGTACATTTTTAATGCTGCTGTGTTTATGACATAGTGATATAAATCGCGTGTTCTGAATTCAGGCAAAGTGGGTAATTTGATGAACACGTCAGGAGGGAGGAGGTACGGGTCGGTTTCTAAGCTAGCTGCTTCAAGCTTCTGTAAACCCTGCGGTCTTTGAGCCCCAACCGGGTGTGTTACGTTCACAGACAAATTAGAACAAGTACAAGCCGTGAATAAACTGACAAAAACAACTTCAGTCGCTCTGTTCAACACTCCCTCACTTCCAGAGGTCCATCATGGCGCCTTGAATGATTAATGATTAATTGCAAAGAGTCAGTACCGCAATACTTCATGCTAATTTATTATCTCGTCCTGCTAGCTATGCTAGATCGGCTCACACATGCACGCCATAAACAGCATTTCTCCAACTGTAGTAGCCCAGACTGTAATAATTACAATTATGTCTGAGTATTCAGAGGGATATACAGTGTAAATCAGCGTAGAATAAATATGCTATCTTGGCAACAGTAGGAATAATTGTTTTTTTGTTGTTGTTCTTAATGGAAATGATTTGATTAAGTATTTTGATTTGTGAAATACTCTGCCAAGCTGACAGTTCACTTCGCACCGTTTCTCTCCGTTTAGGTTTCACTTTCTTCTTCACTCTCGTCTCATTAGCCAGCTTTGCTTTGCTGAAGGATGCCAATCCTTTGGGGATAACTATTGTGGGTGGGTTTTCTTTGGTGCGGGTTCATCGTCAGTGGCGAGAAAAAAAAACAAAACAGGTCTTTCTGCTGGTTTTATTTTTGGTGGGGAAGAGCCTCACTACACGAGATTATGAGCTGCTGGGCTCAGCGCAGACAGACGAGCTCCCAGCTGAATCACTTCACATCAAACCCTTCAATCACTCACTATTTACTGGGCTAAGCACAGATGAGAGGGGCCTCTCCGTCACGTCAGACACACACACACACACACACACACACACACCAAAACATGCCTGTGCACATGCTTAGCAGCTGCTGCAAAACTCACAAACTAAACAAACGCAAGTTCGAAATAAAAACCACAACCTACATAGGCACAAACACACCCCAATTAGGCCACGCGCACGCACGCATGCATTTAATACTAATGAGCTGCTATTAAAATATGCATCATGTCTTTGAAAAAAAAAAAAAGAAAAAAGAAATTCAAAAGGGAAATATTTATTAGGTTGATATCAGTGTTCCTCTGTGAAAGTATGGTCTGGATTAGCGAAAAGTGTCTGTACGAGAATCCGTCCCAATGGTGTCACCACGGGGACAAAGTGATTAGCGGTTGCTATCCGGCAAATCATGCGCAGGCACATCATTACCCCCCAGCCCCTCTCCTCCTCCTCCCGGCTCTCATCTCCATGTCTCTCAGGGGTGCGTTCGCTCCCAGTGCTCCTTAAGTGTTTTAACGTGTTAATAATCATTAGGCGCTCTTCAGCGGAGGAACTGGTGGTGGCGATGGCGGTAGGGCGGATTGGGGAGGAGGTAATGATTGACTGACCTCTGACCTGCAACCCCCGACCCCCTCCGCTGCCTCTTGGGCTCTGTGTTGTGTGGCTGCCTCTCATCTCGGGGGTCCATCAGGGACCTATTAAGAGCTGTCTCACACTCAGTCACCTCACTTAACTCGCCCTTGTCAATATGCTCCAGCATGTGTGTGTGTGTGTGAGGCAGTGGGAAACAGGGAGTTTGTGTTTAAATCCCTCCCCTCTCCAGTCTGGGAAGTTATTCCCTCCATCTCTTCCCACCTTTTTCTGCCCATCGCTCTTTATTTCTTCTTCTTTTTGCTCCCTGCCTCCTATTTTTCCATGACTCTCCCTCTCCGTCTTCCTCCCTCATTCCATCCGTCCCTCTCTCGCCGCGTCTGTCTTTGGAGATGCTAATTCCCGGTCCGGGGAGACCAGATGAAACAGAGCAGAGTTTCTCTCATTAGCTGACACAGATGCCGAGGCGTGTGGACCTGAATAACAACACTCTGGCAGGCTGCTGCCTCCTCTTCCCTTCCACATGCTCCGCCGTCGCTCCCACGTTTTCCGACCAGATTCCACACGACGCTAGGCGCCGCGCAGGTGGTGTGCGCGCGCGTGCCAGTGTCACTCCTTTCGGGCTCATCTGCATTGCAAGTTTTCTCGAAAAGTTGCATGTGCTCCTTTCCGTGCCGTTCTTTGGGGAATCTTTGGCTATTTTTTATTTTTTTAAGACAGCCCTCTGCTGGTCTCTGAAGCCTTACAACAAACAATCAAAACCTTTATCACTTGCAAAGATGCAAACAATGTTGCAATGCTGAGTTGCTGTTGCACATCCTATTACCGTGATTTTTGTGGGGTTTTTGTGGGTGGGGGAGAGGATGAAGCCGTAACAGAATAAATTTGAGAAAAACAAATCAATATGTGCAATACCTTTCAACAGTGTTCCGGAAGTATGAAATCTTTTCACTTTTTGTCACGTTAAACCACAAACTTAAGTGTTTGTATTGGGGATTTTATGTGTCACATTAACACAAATTTGTGCTTAATTGTGAAGAGGAGTAAGTTGTATACTTTGTTCTGAAAGATACATTTGGATTAAGCTCTTTTTGAACCTGATACTGCTGAATAAAATTGAATAGTGGCTTGACAGAAATGCTAAAATGCCAAGACATTGGCAGTACCATGGGAAGGAAGAACATTAGGCAGAGAAGTGGCTAAGAAACATCTCAGGTGAGATGAACAGGGCAGCAAACTTCATGGTTCTGGCCTTTATGGAGCGACAAGCAGAGGAAAGTCAGAAGAAGTCCTGTTTGCAGTTTGCCAAAACATCTGAGTTCTGATCAAATCCAAACCACACCTGAACTTTTTTGACATGAATACACTGTCCCATTGTAAAAAACATCAAGGTTTGGGGATTAATTTACTTTAACAGCACCATGAAAGCTCGGCACTGATAGGTGGAGATAAATACATTCGTCCAACCAGAGCTATCATGGAATGGTTTCGATTAAGGCAAAGTTCAGATTCAAATCCAATTGAAAAGCTGCATCAGGACTAACCAGAGAATTAAATTTTAAATGTTTTTGGCACTAGTGGCCTTTATTGAGTAGTAGATGGACAGGATATAGGGAGGAGACGTAAGGGGAAGACAAAGGCGAACATGACCCGAGTCCGGGAATCAACCTCCAGCCTCTACACATGGTGCGTGAGCTCGACCAACTGAGTCACCCTGCGCCCCCCCAGCTACAGAGAATAGCATGTACTTTCCAGGTTTGGTTATGCAGGTTGCTGAGAGACTGAAAAAAAGGTTGTGTTTCAGATTGTTGTATAAATGCAAAGTCAAGCTGTCAAAAAAGCCCCTTTGTTACATTTAATAATAATTATAATCAGCGCTGTGCATTGGCGGAAGTTTATTTGTTGAGGGTTTTGAATTGACTGATTCCTATTCAGGAGAAAATGAAAGATGATACATTTCAGAAAGCAGAATATAGGAAAGAAATGTTAAGCTGGATACTCCAAAAGACCAGTAACATAAAATCTGAATAAATGAGAACAAGTCTCTGCTACAAACATGAAGTCTGGTTTGCTTTTCTGCAATTCATTTCATTATCCAAAAAACAAGTGTGGAAGGTTTTCAGTGGATATTCTAAATCTGTGGTGTCTTAACGGGCTCTCTGCCCCTACGGCGCTGACGTCACATCCGCATGAGCGAAATGCAGCTTTCTTGTTTCCGCTTTGAGTTACTATGACAGCTAGAAAAGACAAAGTCGTATTTCAAACGCAAATAAAGCAATACCATGAACCAGAGGTGGGGACTCGAGTCACATGACATTAAAATCAAGACTTGAGACTTGACTTGAAGCTGTTTACTTGAAAAGACTTGATATTTTACTCAAAGTCTTAAAATTTAAATCACATTATTTATAAAGTGGCCCCATTAATTTATTTCACTCATTCTGTATTAACAGGCGCAGACCGTCCCTCTGTTTTTCCACACTCTGTATGTATGTGTGCGTAACAACCAATCAAATTAACAAGATACTCTCACGTTTTTTCTTTTGGGTACATCAATCATGAAATATCCAACTTAAAACGGAGCAAAACATGCAAGACCAGGATCTCAGATGGAGATACAACTTCCAACTGTTCGGCATTTGAAGTTGCACAAAGAGGTAAGCGATGCTTTTACTGTGAGACAACTGACTAGCTAACGTCGTGTTAGCAACTCTGGGTTACCTTGGTGATCTTTAACTTGTCTGCTATGTTTAGTCATGCTGTATAAATCCGGTGATTCAAACGTATCGACATTAATGTGCAGCATGTCAGCTCAGGATGCCGGTGGATAGTGAGCTGGGCTCCGGATCAGAAAGCAGGTTCTGGACCTGAACTCAGGGAAGAGAGTTTCTCTCTGTCCCATCATAATGATGAACCGGGTCCAGTTCCATCACAGGATGGATGGTGTGTTCATAAGGGAAACTACGGTGTCTTACACCCCTCTCCCACCCTGCTCCCCTATTAGTATTTTCCCATAAATATCCCCTCCTCCCCCCACGGCTCTTATGTTAGTTTTACTCCCCTCCTCCTCTGACAGTAGCACCGGACAGAAACATTTCCCATATTCTCAAATCCAAAATTTGACAGGTATGGGTGTATTTGAAGACATCTATGTTGGGAAATTATATTGACAATAAATAGATTGTTCACTGCAGTCAGTGCATTAAGTTTACTGTTTGTCAGTTATAACTCTTCAAATGGCGGCTTGATGGTCGTTGCACAAAACCCATTTCCAAGTGGTATAATTTTGCTAGAAAAACTAATCAAAATCCAATAATTTTGCTATCCTTCAGAGCAACAAGCAACAACTTTGAACCTGAACAATCAGCTTAACTAGAACTAGCATAAGCTAAAGCTAATGCCAGCCACAAAGTTTAAAGAAAGTAAAACTCACCTTCGTATCCGTGAATGTATAACGAGGCGTACATCTTAAAACCTTTCTCCAGCTTATTGTTGGGGCTTCGGATCGATGTACATCATTAATTGTTACCTTGGAAAAGCCCTGCAAGCGCCGAGTATAAAACAGCATTTTCAATAGACCGGAAACGATCGAGCTGCTTTTCCATGAACACGGAAGCTGATGCGCAAAGAGCCCACTATTGTCATCCTCCATGTTTAAGATGTTGTCCTCATTCAATGCTCCTTCATCAACTGCAGACTCTGCACACCAAAGTTGCAGTTGGGGTTGGACTCGCCCGTTCAGATTTTCAGTCTGCCTAAGACGGATTACAACGCCAGTCTACGTAAATTTGCAACCATGTCACTTATTGATCCAAAATAGCCAGCAGAGGGTGGTGTAGGCTCTTAAATATACATTTTGAAGGCGGTAAAGAAGACACTTCAGTATTGAAGAAGAGCAATAAATAAAATACCCAAATAAATAAAATTATTTGGGTATTTTAAGAAGGTGACAATATTTCTATGTATATTTGTCCCTTCCCGCTTAAGCAGCTAACATTTTCTTTAGAATATGTAAGGTGTATTCACACCAGCCCTGTTTAGTTCACTTTAGTTAAACTTTGGTATGTTTGGCTAGACAGTCTGGTTCACTTGATGAGATGTGAACATGCAATCAAACCTTGACGCAGACCAAAAAGCAAACTGGTGCGCCTAAAAAACTAGGCCTCGGTTCAGTTGATGTGTACTTTGGCTCAGTTCCAATGCATACGTGAGCACCAAGCGAACCGGAAACCGCTCCAAAAGCAGGAAGTGGACTATGGCGCAAGGCATTCTGGGTAAATAGAATGAGTCTAACTCCAGCAGGAGAAATGGCTTATGGTCTTTTACTGAAGATAAAAGTGAAATCCCACAACTGCTAAAATGTTATTTTGTTTACATTAGTGAAGCTCATGTCTTCTTTGGAGGTTTTTATGTTCTTGGTGCCGCGCCACAACAGGCTTTTCGAAGGGTTTAAACACACGCATACAGTGCAGGGTGAAAGCTATCCGCACCAGCTGAAAATGTAACAAACGTTGCAACTTCGGTCTCCAACTGAACCGAGTCTACCAGACTATCAGGTGCGAAAACAGCCAGGAACATTGGCCAATAAAACTAGCCACAACAGATATCGATTCCTCCGTAAGCTGTGAAATCCGGCAAGCAAATCAGACGGAGGAGCAGGGCCAAAACACAAACCTCGCCCGGCTGTTCTCCGCAGAGCAGAAGAAGCCAAGGAACATTGTGTCAAAAGCCTCCGACAGGCGGTAATCCAGCATTAAACCAGACCCACATGTTTGTCAGACGATACTCTGCTGGTGCTTCCCTGAGAACCAGACGTGACCTCAGCCGTCCATCCATGTCATCATGGTCATTGTGTCCTACCTGATCTCCACCTCAGATAGTCACCTCCAAACACGCTGTCACGCTAACGCTGCTTTACATTATTCAGCACTCAGTCATGGAGATCCAGCTCCTACCACCCTGCATAATGAATCAAAGAATAAAAGAGCTTTTGCTGCAAATGTGACTATATCTGATTTTGCATGCACACCGCCGTTCCTACACACACACACACATTCACACACAGTGCTGTTTAACTGAGAGATTGGTCTGAAGTGACAGTAATGTAATATTAATAGCCACGGGGGATGACAGCCTGTCCCTATTGTGTTGATACCCACAGGCTTGACAGAGCTTTGGTCACACATGCCACCGCTGTACATCTGCTAACACTCGTACAATAAGTCCTCCCTGTTTATTTTTGATTTAGCTTTGTTTCCCCCCCTTCCACTTATTTATTTATTTACATTGGGTGACATCCAGCTGAATTTACATCCATTCAAATATTGAAATATTTTTCCTCAGAGAACCCAGCTGAACTCTGTAGCCAAAATCTGCTGCATCTCTTTCTCGGGAGCAGAGCCTTGCTGCTCTTCCTACAACCCACACTGTTTTATCCTTTGTTTTTCATCCTGAGAACCCAAAGCGATGCCTTCACCACAGTCTTGGAGTAAAACTTGCTGTTCACTACCATTTGTCAAGCTCCTTTCGGTCCTTTGGGAGGATTTCTTGCAATCAAAACAGAATAAAACTGTTTTGATTGTCTGTTTTACTACACAAGTAATTTAATCTACCAAAGTAGTCCAGCTATTGCTTTTGTCAGTTTCTTTAATATTTATTTTACATTGGCCGTTATACTAGTTAAACATGTTTTTACATGTTTAACTAAAGTCGTGAAGCTATTGGTGTAAATAAGAGGGCTGTACTTTTGCAGAGTTATGAAATAAATTTGTAATTCAGCACAGTTATGTCCATGTTTAGAAAAAGAAACATAATAGGTCAGTTCAGCTGTTTTTTTGTATCAGATTTTATCAGCTGATACTAAATCTCAAATTTCTGAAGTGAAAAATGTGGATTTATATTAACAATGTGTTAATGTAAATGCGTTGCTGATGTTAGAGGTAATAGAAAGACAGCGATAGCCTAAAAAAACATTTATTATAGCTCAGGTGTGTTTAACATCAAGCACTTTCAGAATTTGACATTTTGTCACCTTCCTAAAACACTGGCTTAAGCTTTTTTTACCAAAATTTTATCTTATTCTTTTTGCCCAATAAATCTTCTGGTAAAAAATGGCATACGCTATTATTTTAGATGAGACCGTGGATCCATCCTGCTTTGTGTTATTGCTTTAGACTCGTGGTGTTGGGGTAGGAGATGTGTCCTTGGGACACTTTGGTCAACTGGTAAACCACAACCTTGAGCATTGTTGATGAAGGCGACTGCTGTTTTGTGAATATGGATTAAATATTTAAGGAATGTTTCCAACACTTTGCTGAATCTATAACATGAAGAAGTTCTGAGGACAAAATGGGGCTCCAACCTGTTGTACTAGATGATATCTGGAATAATAAGGATGGGTACATATCTTATCATTTATTGTGATAAATTTCTTATAATGATAAATCACAATAATTTCTAGTTAAGGATGTTTCAAATTCTCCCAAACTGTCCACGTTGTCACGATTGTTAGCTTTAGTGTTTTCTACACTTTGTTCAATGAGTTAAATAAACCAGTAAAATATGACTAAATGCAATAACTGTGAGCAGTTTAGTGATATAAATCATACTTCTGGTAAATGTATCACAAATAGGAATGGTTTTTTTAAGATCAGTGTTTGTGGGGTTATGATTGCTGTGTCATTCAGTCACAGTCATATAGATGCCTAAAAAAGAAGCAATAAATCATTCTCATCATTTTTATAATTATCACAATAGCACCACAAAAATATCATGATAAAACTTTAAGTCCATATCTCACGTCTGTAAGGAATATGCATCGTTTCAAGGAAATCTTTGCACATTTCAGCAAGACAATGTAAAATGTAAACGTAGCGTTTGACCGCAGTGATCCAAGTCGGCTTACAGATGCAATTTTTACTGCTGCTGTTGACTTGCTTACAAGTATTAATAATAAAATTGTCTGTTCGGGGTCGCCGGTCCTCAGCCTTTCAGTGCCTGATAATGTGCCGCTCCACCATCCTGGCCTAAAGCATAAAGAACCTCTTTTTTTCTTTTCCTTTCCTCCGGAGAGATGGATGTGGAGCAGCAGTTCTTTGACTTTGCAGTTTTGCGCCTGGGACCAAAGAGAGTCAGTGGAGCGGGGGGAGAAAGACGGAGTCCATCCGGCTTCAATCAGACGAGCGCGAGTCAAAGTCTTCCCCCATCTGAGACACAGATGCAGACGAGTCGAGATGGAGAGAAAAGAAGAGAGGAGGAAAGAGGGTGGGGAGGTGGAGAGGGGTAAAGAGAGGGCGATGAGAAGAGAGGGAGAGCAGCAGGGGAAGTCATTATCACTTTCTAACCTCACTTACAGTCTAATGTATTCAAGGGGAAACAGTTAGATTTGGTCCCTTTGGCAGCCCAGCGTAAACAAATTGATTTGAATGGGAGAGTATAAAGAGCTGTTTATAGCGCCCTGCATCTTTGTGTGTGTGTGTGTGTGTCTGCATATTGTCAATATACATTTTGTGTGGCACGGTATGGAAATGCCATTACGCATACTGTCTGTTCGCATTCTGCCTCTGCTGTACATTTCAAGAAGAATGATTACATTCTCCCTCCTGTCTGCGAGCGCAGACTTGCGCCGCCGCCGCGGCCCCCACGACTTTTTTTCATCTTCTTGCTTTCTGACTTCCAGCCGCGGTGGTCCGCTGTCTTCTGTGGGCCCTTGTCTGTGCCGGGTGGGGGAGGGAGGCAGACCCCCGAGTCCGCCTTAGCCGAAACTTTTTGAAGGCCAACTCGCACCGCTCCCAATTTAAGGACAGAGGCGGATTATTGTAACGACTGACGGGTGCGGGCGTCGTCCCTTGTCGAGCGAGGTCTCGACAACCTCAAACCGAGTCGGGCAGAAGGCGGGCTTTGCCGGGCAAACATCCGCACAGGGCGCCGCTTGTCCCGATTTGATTTCGGACATATTTGAGGATCCATCAGAGAACTGATGAAAGGAAAATATAGAGCTAATCCTTGTTAAAATTAAGAAACCCAGCAGGGCACGCACAAACACACACCCACAGGCACGCAAAAGCACACACACACACACACACGCATACACTCTGTAGGACATGTGTAACCCAAGTCTGTTGTGATTCCTTTCCTGGTGAGGCCTGGAGGAGTCCAGAAGAGGTTAAAGAAACACGGCACGGTGTGAAAACACACTCATGAGGTGTGCTGCCTGAAATCTGACACACTCACACACACACGCACACCAGGCTTTGATTAATTGGGTCGGCATGTGTTTGCCAGAGAAACAGTATTTATTCAGGTTAGGGACCTTTTCTTAATAAAAGGTCCCTGGATAAACAGCTCACTCAGGCGGCCATTTTGAGGATTAATCCTCGGGTTGGCTTAGGTTACCCTCTAAGACGTTGAAGTTCAAAGGTCAGGGTTATGAACTATTGCAAGAAAATACAAAGTGGAGGACCACACTTGCAGGATTAATGAACAGAAAGGATTGTGGGATTCGAATCAGGAATTTTCCACAGCAGGACGTAGAAAAATAAATCTCACCATCAATGATGTATCCTGCCTAATTTAAGTCAGAGCGCTGGAGGAAGCATTCATTTTGGTGAGTATATTTAAATTTTGGATTTTGACAATGAGGTTCAGTTGTGCCTTGATAGATGTGGTTGTCAGTAAAAGTGTGTTTTCTTCTTTGTCAATTGAAACAAACAGTGGTGGGCACCAAAAACTAAAAAGTTAGCTGCTAACCCTAAAGCACTAATAAGAACCATTAGTTATATTTAGGAAGCTAATGCTAAAGTGCTAAACTCAACCATGTTGACACTCACCATGTGTCATGAGAACGAGAAGATCTCTCAAAACAATTCAAATATGTTGAACTGAATTTTTTCTTGCATTTGTTTAACACCCCTGGTTGGTTTTACATGTAAGCCTTTTCTTTATAACTCATTCGTTCATTTGTTGAACGCTTACCAATTGCTCAATAAAGTTTTTTGAGAAAACAAATGATGTAAGGAGAGGAAACAGAACTGCTACTTAAATGTCTTCACCCAGGGTGCTGTGGTGGCGCAGGGACAAAGCACAGCCCATGTATTGAGGTGCCGGTGGTCGCAGGTTCGATTCCCGGCCTGGTGACATTTGCCGCATGTCTTCCCCCTCTCTCATAACCCTCTTTCCTGTCAAACTACTTTCCAATGAAGGCCATTAGAGCCAGCAAAACCTTTTAAAATAAACGTCTTCACCCGCTTCAAAATAAGAGCATCAATAGAAACAACTTGAAGCCTTCTGAACGGGTGATAACCAAAATTTCATCACAGGTGCTGACCTTTATTCACCTGAACGTCTACAAAGTAAATTAGGGCTTTAGAACTAAACGGAAAAAAATAATTTAGGGGAGGCTGAGTGTGCTAAAACGGCTACAGCGTTAGCAAGAATGCTAAAGTGCTAAACAAAAAAAAAGTACCTTAGCTGTTAGCGGATTGGCTCTCATCACTGGAAACAATGAACCAATGACGTAAATTTAACGCAAAAAAGAGGAGAACATAACGCGCTTCATAAGACAGGAAATGGCTACTAGAAATGAGCTACTAGCCTAAACAATACAGGTGTACAACGAGAGCAGTCATGAACAAGTCATGGACAGTAGGTGATATTGCGATGGCACAGGAAAACGAAAACAACATTTCAAATTATAGGTCACAGGTTCTGGGAAATGAGGAGAGCAGTAAACATCTCCACTGTTTACTAGGTTTGACAGCTTTGCAAACCCAAACTGTGTTGAGCTCAAAGCAGCAGATAATGGCCGTATTTTCCCATCAATTTTATGTTAATAATGAAGTGTTTTAATAATTTTAGTTATAAAAGGGATATCAAGTCCATTGTGTGCAGTAATGAGCTATTAAAGCGCATACTTTTTGTTAAATCAACTGTCTATGCAAAAGTGGCACATCTGCTTTAAGTGATATGCTAATGATAGAGCTAATAATGGCTTCTCTGCCACTTCAGCAGGTGAGTGTGACCCGGTTCAAAGAAGCTGCCCTCTTTTAACACACACACACACGCACACACACCTACACACACACGCACTCCGGGATGGCTGGCGCAAATGTTACTCCTCAATTATTCAACCACTTTAAATGGCAATCTGTCCAGGAAGAGCCGTAGGAGGACGGATGAAATGCAACCCCATAAACGGCCCGTAAATCCATGCATTTGTAAAAAAGAACTGTGGGTTTGTTCGGTTTTTTTAAAAGAGTCTGACCTCCACCAGAAACAGATCAAACATCCAACTGGCTCCCTGTAAACAACACGCAGCAGCACATATTTGTGCTGCGACAACAACCACCACCCCTCGGCGTGCTGTGTCATTACGTTGTCAACATTTTTGATTTAAACTGAAGGCACCCTGAACGGGTTTTTGGGAAGACGGCGACATCAGCAGATTTTCCTCTCTGGCGGGCCCCTCGGCCTCCCTCACGTGTTTCTGATTTCTGGGAAAACAACGCGAGAGCATTTCGTGTTCCTGCCGCGCGCCTTCCCCCTGTTCTGCGCCACATGTTTGTTTAGGGATGGGAAGCAATCGGTCCCGGCGACGCTGACGCATCAAGGGATGAATAGTGATGAGGTTGGGGTAAATATTAGCCATGTGCATGATAAATGTGTGTGTGTGGAGAGGGGGGAACCGAATGCACACACTCAGGCGTTTACTCGATGCTCTGTGGCTGGGATCACTTAGTCTCCGCTGCAGGCCAGCGCCGCTTGGAAACTGTGGGTGAGAGTCAGCAGTCAGAGCAGAGCTGAACATTCAGCATTGTGCATTTGGTACTAATTATAACCTCCTCTCTGTGTGTCTAAATACTTATTTTCGCTGCTGAAAGGCCAACGCATTATCAGTAGTTCATGCATATTTTCAGTGTCGCTTTTCCACGTTGAAGGATTCGTTTGGTGGGTTGTAATTTTAAAAAATAACGTCAAACTTGACTGCGAACTAAAATATTCTGGTTGCAAATCTCCAAAAATGTCATTTAACAACATATTAACCCAAATGTAACTCAGACAAAAGGGGGTAAATTCTATTAAACATCATCTGTAAAGGGTTGGGGCTGTAAGTATTACATGGACATTGACAACAGTTGTATTTTTTTTTGTCTCAATATCTTTGCTATTAATTTTTAAGGGTGTTTGTTGGAGATTGCTGCTCGTTTCAGCTGATGTGCATGTCGCATTGTTCCAAAATGAGCTACACTCTCAAATATTAGTTAATGAACAAAGTAAAACTAGTCTAAAAAGAATTCAAAGTAGAATAATTTGTCTCAGTTACATTATATGATAGTAGCTGGGCAACAAATAATTGTTTTGTGCGACATGTTGAGTAAAAAGACAAAAACGTGCCAATATTTTTCAGGAAAATATTTCATTTGCTAACAGGTGGAACAATGACTGGAACAAAATATGCCAACAGTTTGAGCACATTGACGATGCATGTACTGTACATTACCACAAATATTCTTTCTTTCCTTCTTGCGTAAAGTTTCTGTTTGTTTTAGAAGGGATGGAAAGCCCATCTTTGATTTCTTTTGCTTCTGCATTTTGCCCATAAGCTTGTGTTGCATTTGTATCCTAAAGAAAAATACTTAAAACTTCAGATTTGTCACTAACAAACTATTAACATACATGGAAAAGCCCTATAAAAGCATTATACTGTAGCAGAGAGAATTCCAGCATTGAACCGACTAGTAAGTTGCTGCGAGAGAACGCAAAAATTTGCGAGGTAACACAAAGGTACAACAGCATCTCATCCAGATGTGGTTTAATGCTGGACTTTAATCCAGACTGAACGCTGCAGCTGAATAAAAGGGGTTTTTGTCTTTTTCCAGTTAAGTTGCTCAAGATTTATGAATTACTTTCTTTTAAGTAATTGATTTTTATAAAATTTTTCAGTGGGTGTACAATTTTACGACCGCCTGTCTACCTTTGCAGCACAGAACGCGCGCGCGCGCGTGTGTGTGTGTACTGCAGCTGTAAACGTCAGGCTTGAAGCCAGGTCTGCTGTTGTGCAGGGTAAAGGTCGTAGCAAGGGGTGGGCACTGCAGCACCTGCTGAACTCGCCCACTACCCACCCTCCTTCTCCTCCACCTTTGTATTTAATACAGCAGAGATGGGGATAATCCTTCCACTCCTACACCATGAAGATGTCTCTATCCCCTTATCTCACACACAAACACACACACAGGGAGACTTCTTAGGCACAGCCTCGGCGTTTGAGGTACCAATCTCACAGGAGCAGCTGTAGCCTACAGCCTATATGGAGATGGAGGGGACCCCTTCACCCTGACCCCGTCACCCGGCACACACCGCACCGCTCTCGGGGAACAAGAGGCGACAGCTGGGGGAGGTGGAGCGGCGGCAGTGCTGGTGGTGGGGCTGCGGTTCAAACGGCTCGCCACGGAGACTTCTGGAGAGCGTTATTTGATGTAGGTGTCTGCGCACTCGGAGACGGGGGGACGGCTCAGTCCAAGCACCAAACGGGTGTAAAACTGGTGGCCATGTTCGACATTTCGAAAATGTTTAGTCCTGGCCTAGTTCTTAACCTGTAAGAATCAAATACTATCTCACTTTACATAGAAAAGGACATTCAGACACACTGTGCAAAAAACACAAAGTCTTATCAAATATTTCTGGTCTAGTTTCTAGTGTTAACATCAGCGTACAGTTGAAGTAAGACCAAACTTACAGTAAATAGGAGCTCATTTTAAGTCAGTAATTCCTTAATATTTATAAAAAACCACTAATTCTATTGGGAGATTTCCCCTGTTATAATTGAAATAATCTACCAGTGGAGCTGTGACTTTTTCATCAACATTAAGGAATTATACTTCGAACAAGCTCTTATTTACATGCTGACACGTTACGTGTAAGTTAGTTTCGTCCTATTTCAAGTGTACTAAGGTATTTGCACTAGAAACCTGATGAGATTTAGTGTTTTTGCAGTGCATTCCTCCACAAATGAATTTCATTTAAACAGTTTCAGGATCCGTTGTTTGAGAAAGATGCAGGTTTATGAGATCTTTTTCCCTCTTCCTGCTCCGTTCTCAAGTGTTGTAAGAGGATGTGCTTGAGAATTAATGATGACATTCGTCAAATCGAGCGAATAAAGTGATTGAGATTTGTGAGAACCGACGAACATTCATAAAATATTTCCTGCTTACTTTAGCCTTCCTCTTTCAAATATTTTAAGCAGCTAAAAAACGTGTGATATATGACAGATAAATAACAGTTTGGTATCTTTTAGAACATTTTCTTCTCTCTTTTTATGATATTCCCTGACAGATATATGATTTATTTTGTAATAAATGTAGTTGTAGCAGTTTATACTGTACATGCTTTGCAAATCTTTTGTTTGTTTTCTGGGATTTTCAGAAGTGCAGGTCACATTTGAACATTGTATTATTTCGCCTTCAAGCGGGTCACTGCTTTAAAATAAACCACTAGTGTATCACAGCGGGTTGGTTGATTCACTTCTCACATAAGTGCCACAAACATGTCAGAAAAAAATCCCGCCAGAAACAAAAATACGTGAATAAACGCGGTTGTTTCGTATCTGCTAACATGCGTTGCCATGGTGAGCTGACGGCCGCGCCAGGTGTCCAATGTGACGTCACCTGCTCCGGCAGGTGCCAACCAACAGCAGGGTGGTGACTGCTGGCTAACCTTAGCCGAGGTGCTAGCTGATTAATCACCTCACCGGTGATAATCTCATTCCGCGCTGCCAAATTATCTCCGGCCACCGTAGATTTGCGCTCGACTTGCGCGCGCGCAACCGTGTCAACATTTATCCCTGATTACAGCCCATTAGCGCCACTCGACCTCCTGTGGCTCTCCTGCCCTCGTTCTCACCACCAACACACACACACACACACACACACACACACACACACACCCACACACACACAGAGAGATATTGATCTGCAGATAACAGTTCAACCCGGCAGTTTTTGAAGGATGCTTGAGATTTAATGACTTTGGTAACAGGAGAAGAAACGAGGAACCTGCGCGAGACTCGGATGTTGTCAGATGTTAGTATTTGCTTCCACCTGCTGGTCTGGATGCAGAACCTACAATAAGATGTAAAACTCATCTCACAGACAGCAGATGGCGGTGATGACGTCTAGTTAAACCTCAGATTTTTAACATGCTGAACATTTTTGAAATCTCAAGGACACCTTTAGTAAATATTGCAAGTTTCTGGACTTGGAAGTAGGTCACATCACTATTATTTGATTGGTCTCAGGTGTTCTTCTGTTTATTTATGAAGCACGTTAAAAACAACAACAGCAAGTTTTCTACAGGAAGATAAATAACATGTATAAAACTCACACATAAAATGGATATGAAGACATAGCTAGGAGCACAAATGTTAGGAGCAACCAAATTTTCAACCTCTTCCTTCCACTGTTTTTTTTTATTTTTTATAAATTACTGTCAATAAAAACAATGTTGACTTACAGGTAACTTTGCCTGATTAAAAAAATGGTTTAAGGTGCTTCAATGAGCTGAAATGTAACTTGAAAACCTCTTAAAATGAAATAAAAGAAATCTGAAATATAAGTATATTAAAGTGCTAAACATTTTCTGAACGTCTCAAACTGAACACTTCATTACGTTCAAGATATTTCTCTTATGAAGAGTTATTTTGAACTTGAAAGTAGATGTGATATATTTGACAATCTGTTTGCTGCTCCAACATGGCTGCCACATATTGCATAATGTTAGTTCCAATACTACGCTGTTTTTTCGCTCTTTGTATCTCATTAAATCTACTGCACACACACAGTACTGTACAACTCCTGATTGTAAAACTGCTCCTTACTTGTTTTAATCCATACAAAGTAGAGACATAGATTAGTATTATAAGGAACTTTATTTAAAGATGGAGATATTAAATGTATTCTTAGTTTACTCACACAGATTTTGTATAGTTAACTAAAGTGAAAAGTCTAAGCACCAACAGCTCCCTGATGGAGGGCAAAAAGCTGCTCACTGACGTTGGCTACCATTGGTTTTAGCTGTCAAGCTGTCAACTTAAGGCGCTAAGTCTTAAATGTAAATGTTAAAAGAAAAAAGGGACACAGAGCTTTACTACTTATTGTCAACACTGACAAGTACATAAAAAGGTTCAAGGGTGTCACATTTCACAAGTCAGTGAGAAGTTTTAAATTAAAAAAGTAGCGAGGATGAGGGATGTAGGTCGTTTGTGCTAGCTTGACTTTGACAACCTCAGCATGTAGCGGTGCTGCAGAATTTGGTGTTTCAGTTCATTAAAAAAAAAAAAATAAGCGACCCACACAACTACTCTGACAGGTCATCAGTAGCAGGTGTTTAAATGAGCTAATTAATTTCTATTGTGTTCAGACAATCACTTATTAATAATTGAATTTTTTAAATCATTATTTTTGTTAACCTTTAGTCTCCCACAGTTTTAAGATTTTAGTTTTAATTTTTTTTTTTCTTCCACTTCACATTTATGTCATACTTTGTGTTGGTCTATTTGATAAAATCCCAGTAAAACACACTAAGGCTTTGTGGTTGTGATGTGTCAGGTTGAAGCACAGTACAATGCTAATGCTAATGCTAATGCAGCTTCTTCTGTTAGGAGAAGAGGCTGTTTGCCTCTCGCAGTGTGTTGAGGACACAGTTAGTGCTGCGGTGGTGCTGATATTTTTAAGTGTCCTGCATAACACTGTCATTGTGGCATCCCACTCAGTTCCCAAACCAATCTCAGCCTTCAGTCTTCATTATAATTCACATTCGCTGCCGTCCTGGTCGGCTGAATATGGTTACGGACTTCAAAGCCGGAGACAGAGGAGACTTTAATCAGGGAGCTCCACCGGTAGCACGGCTCTGTGACCCCGGGGCGCCGCGGCGCGGCTCGCTCCAGCCAAATGAGTATGGAGACGATCTCCGGCACAAGTGGGCGATAAGAGGATTCAGTGTTGTGCTTCATCTGTTGCGATCGCATAAAGAAGAAGTGAAAAGGCACTCGGGTGAAATCTGAGGAAGAGGATTAGGAACACTGAAAGAAAAAGAAAAAAACATGGCTTTTTTTCCTCCAAATTATTATTTTTCTCTGAAATCCTTTTGCTTTTTCAGAATTCAGTGACTTTTTTCACTGAATTCTGACCCAAATCTCAAAATAATTTTTTTCTCAGAACTCTGACCTTTTCTTTTTATTGCATAATTTTGACTTCAATCTGCATTTTTTCCCCTCAGAATTCCGACTTTAATCTGAGAATTCACATTTTAATCTCAAAATATATATATTTTTAAAATTCTGACTTTTTTCTCTGAATTTTGACTTTTAATCTCAAAATTCTTTTTTTTTTTTTTCAGAATTCCAAAAAAGAGATTACTTTAATCTTTACTTTAATCTCTCTTTTTTTCAAAATTCTGTCTTTTTTCAGAATTTTGACTTTAATCTCAAAATTCTTTTTTCTCAGAATTCAGACTTCTTTTGTTTTATGTATTTTTTTCTAAATTCTAACTTTGGTCTCTGAATTATTTTTGTCCCCTCAAAATTCTGACTTTAATCTTCTGAGATCGAAAATCTGAATTCTGAAAAAAGTGGTAATTCTCTTTCCTTAATCCTTTTTGATACGAATTGATTTGATCAAACCAAGCAGAAAACTCCAGCAAGAACTGGTTTCTCAAACCGAGCTGCTTAGTGTGATCACCAGGGGGCGACAAAGCTCCATCCACACTCTGATGATGTTTTCAAGGCCAGAGAAGGACTCGAGATTTTTTTTTCTTTCTTTTGCAGATGGGTTTGGATGAACACGACAGAGGTATTGATTAAGAGGAATTCAGGCTGAGAACTCACAGTGCTGCTTGCTTCCAAGCAGAAAAACATTCAGGCATTTTCGTTTTGTTAACGTCTGCGACAATCACAAATACCTCAACTGAGTGCTCCATAAAATGCTTTGTGTAACTAAAAGAAAATACATCGTTTGTAAGTAATGGAGCGATTCCAAGTTGGCTGAAATGGCAAAAAAAAATAATAAAATAAAATAAATCACAAGAAGGCGTTAAAGATTTAAAGACAAAAACAATGTGAAATGAAGAGACACAGAAGAGAGATGGGGAGAGCAGACAAGGACAAGACGGCGTGATAAGGTGACACGTCGTCCTTGCGTGGCGAACTCCGTCTACGTTCCCATGGTGCCTCAAACCCAGACCTAATAAAAATGCAACAGGGCATCGGCCTGTCTCCCCTCCTCTCTCACGCCACGCACCTCCTCCCCGCCTCCCGCATCTTATCTATTTTCATGTTTTACTCTCTGAACACGCACTCACCCTCTCTGCCTCCCTCGCCTCATCTCGCAGCCTGTAAATACTGCAAATCCCTTCGTCCGCGTTTCCTCCTCCCCTCCAACTCGAATGGTGACCTCCAGGGCTTCAGGAGTGATCTCATTTCTGCCGTGCAACCAATGTCCTACACAGTGGCCACCTTTGTGCAGGTGAGCATACAGGTTTATGCATAAAGAAGGGACAAATCACCTTCTTTTTCTTTTGGTTCTAATCACAACTCATCGCTGCAATGATGTGTTATGATTAGAACACACCCATCCGATTGATCGCCAACATCGACGCGGCGTCGGCAGGTCAGCCGATGGTCACGCTTTGCCCCGTTTCAACCCCGCACATCACGGGAAGACGACTACAAACAAAAATGAGCAAACCGTCCGTTTCCTCAGACCAAAATTCAGTATTCAGATGGAGAAAGGAAAAAAAAACAACTTCCACTGGGGTTTTTGTGGATTAGAAAGCATGTTGCGCTTTTCGCCACCTCCCAATCAGCGGTACATGCGGGAGCTTTCCGTCTGCTGTCAAGGCCAGAACACCCGCTGTGACATCTCTGATTGGGGAAGTTCAGCACATCTAAAAGTGTCAATCTAGGGGAAGCGGTACACTACAAGTCTCACACAGTCCATTTAATGTTTGAACTGTTTTCACACACCATTTGCTTTCATGACCATGTATGCCGGCTTGTTGGAAACTATGTTCTCAAGTCTTAATGTGAGGAAAAGAAGGAGATTTAGTGATTTGTCATGTCTGTCCAGTTTAATGTGTTTTGGTTCTGAATGGTGTCTGTACGTTGGGATCAATAGTGTGAAATTCACGGCGTTCTGTTGCATCAGGACAGGGAATGTTGCTAACGCCATGCAATAAGTCATGTTTTTATATAGATGTGAAACCAAGTAAACACAGGGCCTGTATCGCCAATATCAATACCTATCGATACTGATACTTTTCATTCAAGTTTGATGTGTCATCAACCTTCTGACATTTGAGTTTTTGTAATTTTCTCTTAGAGTTATTTGTTAAAACCAAGGACAGAATTTGTACAAAATTTATAGGCGTCTACAAAATACTTTAATGACACATTAACATGACAAACAGAATAAGAAAGCAAATTTGTGTGAATTTCTTTCTAAATAAGCCAAGTACAAAAACATATATCATTTTAGAGCAAATCAAAAACTATTTTTTGAGGTAGAGTTTAGTTGAAATTTCTAGAGGGAATCTGAAACTGAAGCATCGATCTTACCACACTAGTGCCGATCCAATGCTGACTTCCACTTGGTATTGATATTTTTGTTATTTTGGATTGATCCGATGTCAGTTGAGGTGATTCGGACATCCGAATCACCTCAACCGAGTCGCTGAGACTCGGTTGAGAACTCAAAGAACTCAACCGTCTTTGAGTTCTGGTCCTCAAAGACGGACCAGAACTCATTAGACGGATTAAATATTCCCTCTGGCCAGAAAACACCTGGACATTTCCCAGGTGGAGGTGGACAGTGTCGCTATAGAGGAGAATATGTGGGGTTTTTCAGTCCAAAGGACAGAAACATTGGACAATAACTTATCACAAATTCAACTGTTTTACTAAAGATAGCTGTGACGTGTTTAAGATCATGGCATTTTGACTACACAGTACTCCAGATTGATTAGGCAAAGAAAACTTTCTCACACAAGTCTTGGCCTGGAACATTTTCAGACACTAGCAGCTGTTCTGCTTCTTGGAAGCAAGTCAGAAAGAAGTCTGCTGTGAAAATCGACTCTTTCTGTATAGCAGGAGGTACGGTGTGAGCACATATGCTGTCAAATTTGCTGCTAAGCTGGAGCAGAGACTCATTTTGAAGTTGCCAGTCACTAGGACTCATATTTCTGCAAGTAACTTAAGTTTGGGGGAAAATCACTGTAATTAGTTTTTTTTTTTTTTGTTTGCTTTTGCAGATTTGATTGTACACTGAAAACCCCAATCAAACAAAAATATTCTGAATCAGAATGACAAAATATATTTCTGCATAGTTCTAATGTTTGCTTGTTCTTTATGAGCTACCAATGACAAACAACAGGCCAGTCATGAAAATTACAAAAAGAAATCCTTTCTGCTAACCCAAACATTCAGCAGACTAATGGAGCCATTGTACAGAAAGTCTTTGTCCTGAACAGCTTTAGTAAAGAAAACATTGATTTAACTGACAGGCATCCAACACAGGTTTCCTTTGTAGATGCTCCTTGAGTATTGCAGGGCTCACATGCCATCTGTACAACACATGTTCCTGCCGCAGCAGAATCAATGCAGCTGAAACGGCACTTTATGGGCTCCCATTGGAGATGCTACACAGTCAAAAATGACCAGCAACGACTTCACTTATACAGCAAAAAACAATATATAGAGGTTAAGTTTTCAAAGTCACATTTTCACCATGTTACTCATTCATTTATAAATGTAACAGCTTCAAGCTAAATATTTAGTTTAGCGAATGAAATATTTAGCTCCAAGCTAACTATTTAGTTAGAAAGCTAAATAATTTGGTCTAAACTAAATATTTAATTTGAAGATAAATATTTAGTTTGGAGGTAGCTAGCAAGCTAAGTACTTGGTTGAAGCTAAATATTTAGCTAGGAATATTTAGCTTCGTAGCTAAATAGAAAGCTATTTATCTAGGAAATAGCTTCCTGTTTAGGAAGCTAAATAGCTAAATGTTTAGCTTCCTAGCTAAATATTTAGCTTGAAGCTACATTTTTAACATACCAGCTGAATATTTTTATTTGGAGCTAGATATTTTTGCTAGCAAGCTAAATGCTTAGTTTGGAGTGTAATGTTTAGCTGTCAAGCTAAATATATAGTTTGAAGTTAAATATTTAGCTTTACTTATCTGAAATATTTAGTTCTAAACTCTGACATTTCTAGCTGAATGAGTAACATGGTGAAAATATGACTTTGAAAATATAACCTCCATTTTCTTCCTCTTATGACTAGCTAAATAACCCAAATTGTGGCTGTTAATTTTTGACTGTGTAACTTTACAAACGGCTTCACATGTTATTGTAACATGTTGTCAGATTTAAAAGAATTTTTGCTTTGCGGGACAATGGTCCAGAAAAACAGTTGACCTGTTTTTGTTGGTATCATTCAGGAATACTTGAAGAGAAATGTAGCATATTTGCAAAAATAACAATATGCTATGTTGACCAATCAAATAAATGGCTAGTTTTTTTCCAGTAGCTAGGTACGACTCAAAAAGGAGCAGGTAGGCTAGAAGTTGTAGTTGCGAGCGTTTTATATTTGCAGTGTGAATAACATATATACATATTTACAACAGCATTGGGAACATCCAAATGGTCATTGACAAA